>JAFIRS010002903.1:0-171866 GCA_018342105.1 Gonioctena quinquepunctata | reverse complement strand
TTTAAAAATATGTTATTTATTATGTATTATTATATCCCTAATATAAATAATTGTATTATTTCTTGGGATGTTATTTATTCTTCTACTTATATGCAGTATGTTCTAAATATTACTTCAATAGATAACGCCTAAATGTCTTTTAGAGAGGTAGAGACCATTAGGTTCCTCCGACAATGACTTGTCAAATCTGAATGCTCAGTCCTGAAATGGAGATGTAGAAAGACAAAAGTTTCCTTTAAATGTTCAATATAACATGATCTATTTGTTGTGAAATTTCTGTAGCTTCACTTCAATTAATGAAAACTCATTTTCTTTATCACGAAATTTGGTTTATGTCCGAGAATTTTCATATTGTTGTAGTCCATCATATATGCACCAGTTTGTGTTAACATGTTTGGATTATTCAATCTACCAGTAAATCTATATATTAAATTTTTTCTTGTATTAAGCTTTTCTTATATTCCAAGGTAATGGATGGTTATCAAAGTTTTTGCAAAAACATATTTTTTTAAATTTTATCCCTTGTTTATAGGTTTTATGCGAGTTCATACCAATCTCAACTTATTAAGAGATTTGACCAATGTTCATATACTGAATTTGTTGTAGGTTCTTTTTAATTTTTTAGATATATTATTTTTGAAATTATATATTAATGTTGGATTGTTCTATCAACAAATTCTTTTGGATATGCATTATCTACAAGAATATTTTTTATGAAAGCAATCTTAACTCAATTAAATTGAAATTATAATTTACTTCCAAGCCATTTCATAGAAAACAATGTCTTTCAATATGACAACATACCTGTGGAACCCATCAACCATCTTCAACTGTCCCCTCAAATCTTTTTTCGTAAGGTGATCCAACATTCTTGCATCAACCAGACATTCCATAAATGTCGTTCTATATTGTGGAAGACCTAGTGTGGGCAGCCAAGAATTTCCTATCCATTCCGGATTCATATCACCAAAAACTGTGTTGTTCTAGAAGTTTTCGGGAGAAGGTGATGTTATACCATTTCCTGTATGGCTAAACGTAACTTCAATCTGTGCAGGGGATTACTTATACCTATTTCCCTTTGGATTTCCCGTATCACTCAGGGCACTCATGATGGCTCCAGATTTGGCGTTGGCCCGACATGCTGCAACATACCATGCCGCATACCGACCCAAAGTTCAACCCGCTTTAATTGGACCCATTCCACAAAGCAAACGGGTCCCCCTTCATAGCTTCAGCTAGTAGTTCCTGTCTGTAATCACGCCCCTTTCAGGAAAAAAAACACAGTTAAATAAAACACACCTCTAGAATTTGTCAAAACTTTTCAATAATAATTTCAAATGTCTAAATGTACTATCCAATAATTCAAAGGTTTTTTTTTTCGATTCAGCACATATCATGAGGTGGTGTTGATTGAATTTTTGAAATTAGCAAAATAAGCTCAACTGTGTTAGTTGGCAAAAATTTTAATATGTTTTGCATAAAGCAATATGTGAAAGTGAGAAGAACTAATGTCCTAAATTGCCTTTATAGGTCTAAATGGCAGTACGAACGAGAACTCACAAGGGCCAATCTCAATGGTACACAGACAGTTCAAAACAAAAAAACAGAGTTGGGGCCGGAGTACATAGAGTACAGCCAGAATTTAACCTTAGTGTGAACCTGGGATAGTAGCCCTACAATATTCCGGGCAGAAGTCCAAATCAAACTCTGCCTGCAAGAAATTTGAAAAGGAACAGTAAAATCAATCGATCAAAATCATGCAACAGCCAAGCAGCACTGAAGCTCAGAATCAGATTGTATGGAACTGCGTGAAAGCCCTTCAGAGTGTAGGCAGGGACAACAGAATAACTGTGCTATGGGTCCCTGGACAAAAAGGCTTTGAAGGAAAGAGAAAGCCGACCTAAGAGTGTTTTCAGAATGGACAGAGCAGAAAAACGCGAGAACTGGTTTTGAAACAGTGGGAAGTCCACTCAAAGGCTTTATACCAAACCTTTCGAAAAGAAGAACAGCAACCCTGTTAGAACTGAATAGGAAAAATCTGGGGGATCATAACAGGACTACTGACAAGTCACTGTAACTTGGGAAAACATCTTAAAAAATCGGACTTCTGGAGGCGCAGAGTGTCGCTTTGCCAAGACGAGGAAGAAAGAAACAGCAGAGCACATCTTGTGTAGATGCAAAGGTCTGAAAAACAAGATTCTACTGTATGGATTACACAGGCAGCTAGGGCCCACAGACCTGGAAAAGGTATTACCGAAGGCATCATCGACTTCATCAAACACGGGACTTGAAGGTGATTTCTAATCTAATTAGGGTTGAGCCACAATAGATCTGAAAAGGTCGCAGTGGAAGGAGCAGTTATTGCCTCACTCCAAAAGAACCCTTTTGATAAGAGGCCAATATGTTGTGAGTAGCTGAAAAAAAATTCTAAAAGAGGAATGTATCTCAGGATGTTTTTATTAAATTTTTTTCAAAGCTTATTCCCATCACAATTCTAGGCAACTGAATTAGTATCAAATGAAATGTTATGGATTAAATATTGTGTTATATGGTTTTATAGTTAATCACTAATAATTCACAAAAATCATTGAAAATATTAATAAAATTGATTACGCCTAATATTTCAAACGTGAAAAATTAACCTAAAGTGTAATTAATATATATATATATATATATATATATATATATTTTTTTATTTTTAAAAATAAATGAAAATGTTCTCCATTGTTCAGTAAAAACAAAACATTAAATGAATTAGTGATTATTAGGTATATTGACATGAGGAAGATAAACTGTAATTCAACATTCACTGTGAAAGTTGAGGCTATGGATGCTGATAAGTAAAGCCAAAAAGCATAATTGATATTCTGAAGTTTGCAACATTCGCGTTATTAAACCATTGGGCAAAGTATTATGTGATAAGTGGATGAAAAATCAATAGAAACCATTGATTGACAACCCAAAGAGTGGACCATTTTTTATAATGAAATTCTGTCTGATAGACACTTTTCTGAATCAATAAAATGTATGAACTTGCATTTTCGAATATCAATATTAAAACATTGCTGGTTATTGCAAATATGTTAAAGACTACTTTATTAGCTGAAAAAAGTTGTGGAGAAAGCTGCTTTTATATATTGAGCTAATAAGCACTCCCAAAGGGGTAGTATGAAGAAATATTTAGGTTGTTCAATAATATTGATGATCATAACTTCCTATAGAAAAAAACTGTTAGCTAAAATTAACAAAGCCATACATATTTTATCTACCTAGCCTAACGCCGAATGATGATTTTATGGCATGTTAGGAGGTTCTGTAAATTATATACAATCGATTTCATAAAAAATTTATTATATTGTTCTTCAATGATTTTCAGAAGCAATAGAAATGCATTTGCTTCAGTTCAATATCTAAATTAATTATCACATTCTGTTCAAACATTGCATAGAAAAACATTAGTTCATTTTTATTCCAAATGGTAAAGTATATGTTTATTAATACTATATCTTCAAAAATTTTATATTCGAAATGTATCAATGACTGTTTTTATTTTACTGGTGTCCTAAGATTTTCTGTATTTTCTTTAATATCCTGACTAACATATTGATTCATACTAGTGCTTTGAAGACATATTCAAAAAATACTGACAAAAAATAATGTTAAAGATAAAAAAGATATCATACACCCACTTTTTCTTCTGTCTTCGATCAAAAGTGCTTTCTGTCCCATTTTTCCGGATATGCTCATTGTATCACTCAGATCTCCATCGGGTAATCCAATACTACTCTGACTCAGGTTCAAAGTGCTTTCTTGCCCGGAAACTTCTTTACCTTTCACCTGAAAAATTAGAAAGAATCCTATTTATCACTAATGAACTTTCATTTGCATAATAGAATATCTGTTGACCAACTATGACAGTAAATTGATTATGAATTCAAATTTGAATGTTATACAAATCATATTACTCTCTCGGAAGCAAATAAAGCGTTGGAAGACTTAAAACTAGCAAAATATCAGAATAAGCTGTAAAATGCGTCGCTGAGTGGAAGCCTCTTGGGCTCTACTCGGATATAAAAAATAGAACAGTTAGATTTATTCCACTCTTCATAAGTTTTCTTAGGAGTAACAATGTGAAAAATATTTATTTAACCAATAATTTTTTCGATATGCCCAATTCATTTGATGACAGCAGACAAAGAATTGATAGCATATCATTTTCTGCGTAGCAAACAACACAATGGTTTTTATTGCTCATCTTCAAGTGGCCATTAATCCGGTATCTGTCCATACTTATGAGTCGAATGTTATATCACTGGATGTATAAAAATTTTCAGGTGCAGGACACAATTATCCCAGTAGTGTAGTGATAAAAAAACACAGTTCTCGTCTATTTCCATTAAAAAAACCCCAATTAAAAAGACCTTTTTTTTAACCACAAGTAATATACCCTAAATTTATTGATCTGAGTAATATACCAACTGACTGGGGAAAATCTTCAATACAGGCCAGAAAGTTTGGTGTAACGAAGCTTTGCCCAAAACATAAATCCAAAAATAAATAAATAAAAAAATGGATTCATGTTTTAAATGCGGCAAAACAAGGAATGCCAAAATGTCTTTTTGTAATATGCTTTGGAATGTTCCCTCTAGCTGTATTGACAGGAAGAAACTGCATACCACAATTGGTTCAAATAAAAATAGAAAAGATCCCGAAGAAAAAAAGAGCACCCACAGACTTTCATGATGAAGTTATGAGTGCTGAAGAGAACATTTTAAAAAAAAAATAAATTTTTTTTGGGGATAGTCAATTGTTGACTTTACGCTGAAAAGGCATGGATAAAAAGAAACACAGGGGTTCCATTGATGAATTACTAAGAGCTATGGCTAAAAACACAAAACCCAAAACTAACAGAAACATATACTAAAACAACATGATGACTACATCAAAACACTTTAAAAGGGAATAATGAAATATTTATGGGAGAGCTTAAGCCCAAGAGGGATGTAAATATATTCTGAAGGTAAAACGCATTTTGAAGAAAAAAGCAAATAAGCAACACACAAGTACATTTTGCAAAAACTCAATCGTGACAATTGAAACAACAAACTCTTATCAAAAAAAGGGAGAATATTAATAGTATCCGGGTATAGGCGGGAATCTAGCAGGTTTTATGTTTTGGGGGCAATTTCGAGGAAGGTATAAACCCCCAGTCACTATTAATCCCAAAAATGCACCAGATGCAGTTCTAATTGAAGTGGCTAAAAAAAACTCACTTAATTTTACCAAATGTGACCTAGTAATTTTCCTATCCCCAAAGGGGGACAAATTTACAACATTGTAAACGAATCTCTAGAAAAAACTAAAAAATCCCAAACGTAATCATAATAACTGAACCATTTCCATATAAAGGCGTTGGAATAAAAGGTTTAAAACGGTAACCTAGTGCATTAAAAAACTCTACACCACACAAAACTCCAGAAACACATACGGGACAAAAACAACATTCTGCGAAAATATAACTTTGGGAAAAAGTTCAAAAACTACAAGGGTTTTTTTTTAAAAGAATATTTATTGTCCTACATTGAAACCAATTTTGACCAAAAAATTTTGAGGAACATTCAAATGAGTACACGTTAAATCTGTTATCGGAAAAAAAAACCCCCAGATAAGCTCCTTCACCCCCCCTTCTTAAAAATAAACCAAAACAAGTAAAAACATCTAGGAGTAAAAAAAATGGCCCATATTAATATTTATTGCATTAGTTAGAAAACAAAGTTTATAAATTTAAAATTTTTCCACTGGATGATAACGGATATCCAGTAGTACCCCCACCAACATTGGTTAAAACCCCGGAAAAACCCTTATTCTTTTAATAAAAAGGATTCAAATACTTCCCCCAAAATTTTCCGGGGGTACTCTAGCTTTGTTGGAAGATCTACAATGTAATTTTAAAAATTTTAAAAAATTTGACAAAAATTTTTTTCTTGAGAGGAAAAAATTCTTTCCCCCAACGCCCCAAAAATTGTCCTTATTCCTGGGGGGGGGACTTAAAATGAACTATTTGGACAAATCACCTCAAACACACAGCCTTTTCAAAACCTTTAGCTCATTCAACCTACAAATGCATATAGAGACCCAAAAAGAATATCAACCTTTACAAATTTTTGTTTATTTACAAATTCGATAAAAACCCAAAATTTTTAGGAAAATCTGCCTTATCTGACCAGAAACCATCTTTTTAAACAATTTGTCATAAATTGACAAAAAAACTGCCAAGACATGGTAGAATTTCAGTGAATATAACTATATAATAGGTTTCACAACTTGTACTGAGGCAAATTGGTGTAACATTATTGGGATGATCCCTTGAAGAATTTAAAAAAAATTTGTCTAAAAAACCCAAAAAAGGGGTTTTTCCCCCAGATTCATAAAGACCAAAAAAGCGTTGGGGTTAACCCCAAAAGGGTTTCTAGTATCGGGGGAAAATGGCTCCCTCCATCAGATAGAAAACATTGACAATGATAACACTCATTTTATTAATTATTTCAAAAATACAGAAAGACCACAGGAAAGTAATAAAAAGAAAAACATTTCTACTCAAAAAGAATCCCGGGGAAAAAAACTCCTTCTATTGTTCAGTAGCGATGAATGGAAAAAATTACACTCAGAACAGATCCAATGAAATATTTGGAAAAAATCTCGTTGAACCCCAAAAAATTTTTTTTTTTACCAACTGACATTCTTTGAAATAAAACAAATCTTTGGAGAAATCAAGAATAAAATTTCCCCCGGGGTTTGGGGTGATATTTCCCCCAAAAATCCGAAAAATTCCCCGGGTAATGCTTTAAATGTTCGGGAAGGGGGCCCTCAATATCTCTTTTTTAGGGGTCTTTACATCATGTTTAAAGATCATACAATCATGCCAATACATAAAGGTGGAACCATAACCCCCCTGCTAATTTCAGATCGTTTTCCCCCTTTAAACCCCATTCTCTCGAAAATCATTGAAAAACTGTTTAAAAAAGGGGAGTGAATTATTTCAAAAAACTCAATATACAATATACAAAAAAACTCAATTTGGGTTTCAAACCTCCCAAAAAATATGTAGGCTGCTATCTTTTGCATTCCTAGAAAACATTTTAAAAACCCCCCAAAGATGGGAAACGGCAGCTGTTTTTTATTCCTATCAAAGGGCCCCTTTTTCTGTGTGAGGTCATCCCCAAAAAATTTCTAAATAGAACCTATGGATTCAGAGGTAAACCCCACTATTTCGTTTCAGATTATATCCCATCCGATGTCCTTTTAAAAAAAGCTCTTAATGGGTTGAATCAAGAATGTAATTCTGTGGTGTCTCACAAAAGGGGGTGGGGCTGAAAAGGGGGTTTTCATTTTTTATTATATTCCCGGGGTTTGACTCAAAATAAACATCAGGGGGAAATTCACTGTTTTTTGGGGGGGGAAAACTACAATCCTGTGGCATAATGGGGAAAAAATCACTGATCTGTCTGAACCACATCAATGTAGACTTAAATAAAGGGGTTTAAAAAAAAGGGGGATGCCAATCTCTTATTCTTTAATATAAATAAAACGAACATCGTCTCATTTTAAAAAAAAATTTTTAAGGAAATACCCTTGGCGAATGGAACAAGCATCTGTTTTTGGGGAATTGTTTTCAGTACCTCTCAGGGTTTTTTTTTAAAAAGTGCTTTAAGATATTTAAGAAAAGCCAAATATCGCGATTCTTGTCCCCCATTATTTCTTGAAAAGGACCCTAACACTGTCTTCTTCTCATTCTAGACGGTCCTCATACAAAAAATATAAGGATAAAAAAAAAAAAACCTCAAATACAAAAGATATTCCTTTTCCCAAACCCCACATCAGCTCTTACAAAACTCACTAATTAAAAAAAAAAAAATATTCAATCATCTTCCCATCCCCAAAAAAGTACAAAATTATTCAATTCAAAAAAGAAAAAAACTCTTGGTTGAAAACATATTACATTAAATTAATTTTTAAAGACTCATTCACCTAATCTGAAAAAAATTTTTCCCAAAAGGTGTGATTGACTATTTAATAGTTTTTTTTTTTTTTTATATTATTAGGTGGCTTTATTTTTTAGTGTACGCATTTTTAACATTTCGGCAATTGTATTGTTTACCATTGTAAATTGAAATTTTTTAAACCATGCTTTGTTAATGAGAATATTACTTCTTCTGACAATAAAGTACTATTTTTTTTTCTTCATTATTGAGATCTTGAAGAAAAAAAAGTTTATTGAAATATAGCTATCCTAATTTATAAGTTGGCATAAGTAATTTATAGCAAGTAATTTAATTTAATATAAAATGTAACAATATATATCCCAGCAAACATGAATGGCGATAAATAGACGGGCCGTTGCTGTTAACTGCGTAAGATGTGGCAGCGGTACAACGATGTCGGGAAATAACTGGAATGATATCAGTTTGCGCTTTGGCTGTACATACTCATATTTATTATGGATGTTTTTGAATTTGAGAAATTACCCGTTAAAGATTTGCGATAATCGCGCCGATGTCGTTTTGACACAGTATGGTGGCATTACACGCCGCACCCCTGCGACCTCTGTAATGAAACTGCAACATTGGCATTACTGATATCACATTCGAAGTTGGCCCTACTGCTGATTACGTGTAGGATGTCAAATCGGGGTTTTATATTTTGGTCATTGTCATATATATTGGTCATGAAAAAATAATCACAGTGGCGAGAATTTTTTCAGATTTTGTGGTGTCATTCTATCTATTCGGTGAAAATTTTTCCAGGCCCGTTTAAAATGCAATATCTGGGAAATATGGATGAGTATCTTGGAAACCATTTGAGATACAATAAAATGGTTTAAATGGAGAAAAATTTTTTTGTTTTGGTAAAAAAACCCAGATAACACAGGATATCCCATGGATATCCATTTTAATTCAATTTGGTCGGGGATCCCCGGATTTGATATGGACATCCATAAGATATCCGTCGACGGATTTGAAATGGAATCCTTAGAAATATCATATGGATGGCCATAAGATATCGGAGCAAAAATGGATAAGTTTAAATTTTTTGATTGATTTTTTTTGTGTCAATTTCGAGTTTCTTTCATGCTCGTACATATGGATTAATTTTTTGGAAAAATCTCTGTTTCGTTTTCTACTTGATTTGAAATGGATATCCATCGACGGATTTGAAATAGATATCCTTCAAAAGATACCTGGGATCCCCTGAGATAAAAAGCAATCATAAATGAATTTCATTCTCGTAGATACCAAAAATTTTACCTTTGTCCGGGCACCTCTCCCCCCACAGAACAGAAAAAGTTTGCGACAGGCCATATAACGCATAATTACTGGCGGTCATTTTTTGGGGGAATGTATGTCATAGCACTGAATCAAAAAAAAGTGTTTTTTTTTTTTTTTTCTTCTTTTTTTATATCCTGTTGGTCTGGACTTGGTTTTTTATCTGTAGCAATTGATTGTTTCAAAAAGGGAATTTTATATTGGGAATCAAAAATATAAAAAAGTACATAACCTATAAACATCCAAAATGCATTTATGTGGCTGTATGAGTTTCGATATTTTCAGAAATGCTAAAAAACGTCGTTACATTTCCCCAATACACGAGTTTTCAAATGTAACAGTCCCAGTTTAAAAAAGGTGTGTATCCCAATTGGACATGTGATAAAAATGATTCATCGTAGTTCAAACATTTTCCTATTGTTCCCGAAAAAGAATTTTTCGGAATAATTTTGGGGAACTGGATCGAAATTCAAAGCTGTTAGGTAAGTTGTTTTTTTTTTCTTTCCCCTTTTTCTAGAATTTTTTTTAGATACCTAAATAAATCTCAAAATTTTTTTGTGGACGATGCCTTTCTTCCATGCTCCAATATGTTTGCCCCAAAATTTTGGGCTGGTATGGAGCAAAAAAATAAACTGGACAACTAAAACGGTGTTATCACTGGGTGGCCCATTCAGTTTTTTTTTTATTTATAATAATTTTATTGCCTAAAAAAGCCCTTTTCAAGTAAAAATCAAAATTTTTCCAAGAAAAGTTTATTAATAATGCTTGTATATATATATATATATATATATATTTTTTTTCATAGTATCCAAAATAAAGAGAGAAAAACTATGGCGTGGTATATATTATAACATCGTATTCAAAAAAAAAGAAAGCTAATATTTCTCAGTATTTTTGGTTTTAACATCAATTATATCCTGAATATATACAAACATTTAAAAACGGCTGGCATCATGATTGACGGAAAATAAAAAGCTACTGAAAAGCCATCTAACGGCTGAAAAGGGGGGCCAAAAAAAAGGATCTGTCATCTTCTAGAAAAAAGGGAAAAACCCGATGGACGAAAATACTTCTATTTTTCTGGAACTTTATTTTTTGATTATTCTGCTTTTTAAATTCTGTTTTATTTTCAGTTTACATATACATTTTTTTTGATTCCCCCGAAGTTTATAGAATGTTTTTGATACCAGACAGAGTTTTTAAACTTTTTTTTTCAATCCATTATTTCATTTCCCCCCGATCCTTTTTTATATATTTTATTTGATGGATATCCCCAAGGATATCTTTAGAATATTTCAAAAAACTTTCAGATAGCGGGAAAATTCCGAAGGATGAAGTATATCTTATGGATATCTTTAAAATATCTTATGGACATCTCTGGAGGATATCTTAGGGATATCCTTAAGGATATCCAAAAAGGGGCATTTTCCCTTTGGCATCCATCGGATGTCCATAAGATTCTTTTTTGGGGGTGTCCATAGTATATCCAAAAAATTATGAAGGATGTCAATGGATATCCATTGGTTTCCCCTGTTTTCTGGTAAAAAATCTGGCTCTACATTTTCAAAACCCCACTTTTGTGGTAGTAAAAATGAAAACAGTGAATTTATATATCTAGCCCCTTGATATCGATTCTTTTGTTTGGTGGGTTTTTCAATGCCCATCTTCTTAAAATTTCACTGTTTTCGAAGATAAAATTAGTTGTTCTTGGGCTTTATGGGCCATTTTGTTTTTTTTAACCTCTTTTGCTCATTTCCTTCCAAGATACCTATACTTCCATTACTGCATTTTTGAAAATTTGGGCGACCCTGTATATTTATAGATCATTTAAAAACCCCCCAGTGGAATGCCGGTTGATTAGTAGGATACACCTCAACCATAATCTGTACCATGAAATATGTTCATCTTAACTCTTCTATCCCCGAAGTCCTGTTTTTTAATGCGGGTGGTAGTCTGGAGCCTACTGATGGCCGTCGCGACAGGGTGCCGGCCGGCGTATTATGATTAGGCCCCTTATGTTTTTGTTGGCTTTTTTTAAAGTTCTAGACCCATCATAACATGTTTGCTGGGATATATATATATCCTTTATATATATATATATATATATATATTTTGACAGGTACATACAAAAGTAGGTGGATGTGGGGAAAGACACTGAAATTTTGTTAATTTACTCATAAATTATACACTTCTTATTGTTGTTAAAAATTTTTAAATTTTCAACCAAACTTTTGCATTGCTCACATTTTTAATCTCAACTGGGGCTTATTAATTAACAAATCTCGATAAAAAAATTTTTTCTATATCGAAAATACATGTGGGACAAAAATCGGAACTGCTTCTGGAATTTGTGGAATTAATTTGTGTAGGTGATAAACTGGTCAAAAAACAAAGTTGCTTCACTAATAAAAAATTTTAAAAAAATAATTATAAAATATTCACCCCCTTCGAAAGTCAATCCCCAAAAAGAAGCATCTTTTTAAAAGGCTGAGTCTGGGGGAATTTCAAATTATTTGCATTAAAATATTTTGTAACTTTGGGAAATATCTGATATTTTACCATCAAGCAATGATAATAAGCTGCGCTATAGTCAAAAAGATTGATTATTGTTTTTGAAAATTTTAAAACACTTTTGAGCTTTTTTGCTGCTGATACAAGTAAAATAAAACGTTTTTTTTTCTAATTTGAATATATTCAAAGTGATCTTTAAAATTAAATGTATATGATCTGAAACCAAGGTATTTGATTTTGATAACGTATTTGATTTTGATAACAAATTCAATGGGTTCATCATAAATTCTTATAGAACTGATGCAATCTTAAATTTTTTTTAATTTTCTGTAGATATGATCATTGCTTTAGTTTCCAATATTAAGTTTGAGTTTATTAACATTAAAACCCGATTTTTTATCAAAAAGTTTGTTTTTTTTTTACAGCAAATTATTACGCTTCGACGATCAGCAAACAGATTAAAAAAATCGCGTCACTGGGAAACTAGTTATAATTTTTGAATAGAAAAAAAAATTGGGGCCCTTGGGGAATACCTGTACAAAAAAAATTCCACACATGGCGAGTATGGCATTAATTTGGTTTTGTCACCGTGAGAGATAACTTAAACCTTTCCTTTATTCCATAACAAGTTTAAATTTTTTATAAAATTTTTTCCCCTTTAAAAAAATTAGTTGCAGATAGGGTTTCCCCCCAAAAAGCTTATTTCTAAATACTGATAATCCGTAAAAAATTCTTTTTCCAATATATTCCTGAATTTGATCACTCATTTTTTTTTGGGGCTTTAAATTCACAATTCATTTATATTAACTGATATATGCATATTCATATGCCCTTCTGAATGCTTCATTAGTTTTGTCTTCTACTTAGTTCATTTATAGGATCATAGAGTGGGGATAATTTTCCCCTTGAGTCTAAGATTTCAATGGAATATCAATTCTTGAGTTATAATATTGGAAATTCAAACAATATTTTTAGATTCAAATTCTACAATTTCTTAAGATTAAATTTTTTATCATGAGTATTCAGAGTTTTAATTAATATAGTTAATATATTTGGTCTGAAATTTTTTTGGAAAAAAAAAACTTCATCAGCAATTCAATTTTTTTTCTTAGAACATTTTAAATTAGTGTATTATTTTGTACTTGAATTTTGAGTGGGCTTATTACTTCGAAATTTGGGAAAAAGGGGGGGGAAAAAATTTCTCGAATTTTTTTAAAAAGGGGGATTTTTATTTTTGGGGTTTTTCCGTTTTCACTTTTTGCCACCTCTAATTTTTTCCGTCCCAAAAAAAATTTTTGGGGGAATATCTCATTTTTTGATGGAAATAGTTATTAATTTTAAACTACAGAAAATTCCACAATTTAAGTTCTAAGTTTCTTTTTGTAAAATTAATAGTCTTTAGTCACTATCTTCCATCTTGGAGGGGAAATGTGACAAAAATATTTTTAGTCAATGATTACATCTGATTTTATGAACATCCTGTTTATATTTTCAACAAATCAATCTATCTACCCATAACAGGTTTTAAGTCAGAAAAAACGATTTAAAATGTCTCTCCAAAGAAATGATTCTAACTTTTTCCTCTTTTAAAAAGGGTGCTTCTTGAAAATTTTTTCCCATTTTTCCCCGGTCTTCCATGATCTGGAAAAAAAATTTTGAACCAGTAATCGTTCCCCCCTCTCAATTTAGAATGATTTCTGGTAGTACTCTTTTTTGGAAAACATTTTTTTTTGCCTCATTCATCTTTATAACTAAAATAATAATAAATGCTTTTATTGAAGGTTACATTTGTACATAGAGCCTAACAAAGGCGGATTCAATTTTTAAAAAACATCATTGCGAGCTTGTCTTCCATCAACCAAAAAAATATATTCATGATCATTTAATTTAAAATATTATTAAAAAAAAAAAATATAAAGAAAAAAAATAAAAGAAAAAAATAAGGAAAAATATATTATAAAATAAAAATTTTAGGAAATCATTCGTTACAAAAAATTCATAAAAGTTTTCAGAGGTGTCAAATTTAAGTTCGTTTTATATCATATTTAATTAAAAGGAAACTTTTTTTTCGATTAAATATTGTTTCAGTTTTCTTGAACTTATAAGGAAAATGATTTAAATTCAGTGGAACGGTTGTAAGCGAACAATCTGATCGGGGAAGGAAAAAAAGAAGTTCTGTGTTTGGGGGTGTCAAGTTATTCAAAACTAAGTTCGTTGTTTTTTTTTCTGAAGATAACTTTCTGAATAGGAAAAGGGGGCTTTCATTTTTTACAATTTTGTGGAAGATCGAAGCGGAAGGGGTCCCCGGCCCCATATTGGACCAACCCCAAAATTTTTAAGATGCTGTGAAACTTTTTCTTCTTGTGCCTGTGATGAGTCTGATGCGAGAATTTTGGTTTTGGCCCCTTCTGTCTGATTTCAGTAGTCGGGTTATAAACCGTCTCGTAATTAACATGTAAAAAATAATGCATCACATAGTTGAGTTTACTTTTCTTTTTAATATATTTCTATTGAATAAATACTTTTAAGGTTCATGTCCCTTTTTAAAAATAGTAGTTTACCCCAAATCAAAACACTGTTAAAATCCAAAATTTTTTTTTATTTCAGTAGTGGGAAAAGGACACCATCTCGACTACTTCTGAATTCTTAACGGTTTCCAGCTGTTCTTAAAAAACATGACATAAGATTTAGCGCGTTAACAGTTAGACAGTATTTATTAGGGTCGTTTTAAAGAATTCAAATCCTGATTCATTTGTTCGAGTGCTGGTTGAGATAGTCTTCTTAATTCTAAATACTTGTGTATGTCTGCGTAGAATGCATTGAAGTGTGGCGTAAGGACTTTAAAAATTGGGAGGTATAGAGGGGAAGAAGGGGGGCCCCCAATATTGATCCCTGGGGGACACCATTTTTTAGAATGAGTGATTTGATTTTCATTTTAATATAACACAATGAGATCGGTTAAAAGGTAACTTTGGAGGTGATGTGGCACCGAGGAAAACCCTAGGTAACTATGAATAGCTATAACTAGTTTGTGATTAATGGGTCAAAGTTTTTTGGGAGTCAAACAATACAGGCAGAGTTTGTTATTGTCAATAGAGATATACATCATCGAAATTTCAAAAGGCCGTTGTAAACTATGGTCAGCTCTAAATCGATTGACAGGATGGCGTATATCAATTCTTTAAAATAAGATCGCTTTTTTTAAGTTCAATATTTTTCGAAGGTTTTGAGATGGCACACAAAATACTAATTGGCGAAGGCCCTTTTTCTCTGGATTGGTGATTTTTACTGGTAGGACATGAGATTGTTTCCAACTCATGGTAAATATGTCTTTGTATACAATAATTGAATATATATGTGATATTGCGTTAGAATCATGGGACAACAATGTAATAACATTTTGTATACTTATTTTTGTCAGGTCCCAGCATTCGATTTAATCAGTAATGTAGTATAAATTTCATCATCATTCGTTTCATGGTAAGAAAAATTATTATCGTTCAGTGTATTACCTGAGAAAAAAATCAATAATTTCATCGTCAGGCGTGGGTTATTATTTGAAATGTTTCCCAAAAAAGTTATTGATATCTTCAACATCATTAGGTTTTCCCGGAATTGTTTCGCACCTTTTTTTGTTATATACTTTCATATCAGCTAGTTCTTTCCATAATTGTTTGTTTCTTGTTAAACGATAATTGAGGTATGCTTTTTCGATTATCACCGTCCGATTCGTGAGATTTCTCATTTCTTTATAATAATCCCAATGATGCTGATTTTTGTTCTTCTAAATTTTTTGGAGAGCCTTATCTCTCAGTTTGAACATAAGTTTCATATTATCAGTTATCCACGGTGCTTTTTTTCTTCGTAATTTTGACGTTTTACGGCGAGTGCTTCTCGAATATTTCAAGTAGTAAAGTAGTGAATACGAACTTTCTCATCAGTATCATTGGGTCATACATATCACAGAAATCAATTGAATGCAAATCCACAGAAATGAATCTGGGTTGAAATTTCTAAAGCCCGGAATGTGTACATGAAACTGCCACCTGTTGATTGTATGAGCCAGCTTAACACAATACAAGGAGATGATCTGTGAATGAACTACAATCGATCGTAGTACAGTCGGTTATATTTAATATCTCTGAACAGATTAAAAGATCAATTATTTTACAACTGGTCGGGAATATCGTGTTGGTTGATCAACAATTTGTGTCAAACCAAATGAGTCAATTATTTCACTCAACTGAATACAAGAACTGCTCGTAGGTTCTGAAAAGTCGATATTAAGATCGCCTGCACAAATTATATAATCAAATTTTGGACAAATGATGGATAAACTGTCTTCAAATACTGACAGAAAATTTGGGAGTGGAAGATTAGGAGGCCTATAAATGGAGGCTACTGCGTATTTCATTCCATATACAGTAAAGTTGATCCACACTTGTTCAACTATGTCTGACGGTATATTAGGAATTTGAGTGGCTTTGAAAATATTTTTAATATAAGTTGCAACACCTCCCCCCCTCCCATTTTCCCTATCCTTTCGAAACAGTTGATACCCCGCTAGACTAATATTATCGTTTGGCGTATTTTCAGAGAGCCATGTTTCAGAAACGGTGATGACATCATAGTTTTGTATACCTTCTGTTTGAAATCTGGAAACCGTTTAGTATAGATCTTGTGTTTATGTGACATATTTTTATGTTACGCATTGTTTAATGAAAGTGATAGCACACGAACTCGAAGGCACAAAAATCAATATATATACACAAAAAAGGATTGATTTATTCGAATGAGGAGATGAAAAAGACAAAAACCCTCAGATATTAATAATATATGGAGAAAGAATAGTTGAAAAATGAATTTTATTATGTTCCTTTGGCAGCCCTACGAAGATTCTCTCTTGAAGGTTTCTTGGTGCTTATATTTTCCAGAGGTGAGGGATTTTTCTTTTTGGAATTGGCTTCTACATCGGGGATTGATGATGATGATGATGATGATTATGGAGGGGTCTAGCTGTAAATCTTTTAAGCTGTATTTTTTATCATTCACGATCAAATGACTACGTCTTATAGTTGCTTTGAAGCCGTCTTGCTTCGCCTGATTTAGATGCTGTCGTAGGGCTTTGTTAACAGTCTGTTCCTCAGGACTCAGATCGTCCATTACATAAACATTCTCGCCCTTCAGTTTCCGGAGGTTCTTTAAGATTTCAAGTTTTTTCAAATATGAGATTAGTTCCAGTTTGAGATTTTTTTTTCCAGTCTCTTCTCCAGGAATAAAGAAAATGTTGTTAACGTCTCTCAAATTCAAATCGACTTCCAAAGTATTTCTCAAGTACTGAAGACCTTCTTCAGGAGTAACGGTCTGCACTCCAAAAACAATAATATTGTTTCTACGAAATTTTCTGTCTAGCTGGATGTTTTCCTCTTTCAGTTTGATATTTTCTTCCTCAAGGTATAAGATTTTGTTGTTAGAGGTCAGCAACTCGGATTTAATTTCAGATAATGTGTCTTGGGTATCGTCTGATTTAGTATTCAATTTGATTAGGAGCTCATGGAGATCCTTCAATGTCACATCTGACATTTTAGATGTCACTTGTTAACCAATTATTTGCTTGAAGTTTAACTGAGCACCCGTACTAATTGATAAAAGTTCGGGTTGTTTTATCTATATGTTTTTACTTGATACAGTCCGTTTTTATGGCCGTCTTATCAACTGGAGGTTCATATATAGTAATATAAGGTATCTATTGTATGACGCACTTGCTGCTATATTGATGCAATGATCGGTCAAAAAACTTACTCGCCAGCTCCTATTTGGAGATTGTGTGAAAATGCGATACTTTTACGTAGTGTATAACTGGAGTAATTCTACTTTTCACAGGAGAACACACACACACACACCTTATCGTTTGATATATATTTATTTTATTTATGAGTTCTTAATTAAGACTGGAATAGAAAATCAAATAACTATCTGAATGAAAATGCAAATTTTCAATTTAAGATTTTTTCTTTTGAGTTAGGGCCTTTTCAGAATATCTATCAGATCCAGCGTGGCTTTAGCCGGGGAAGTAGTTGTTTTCTGTTAGACATTCACAAAAAATAACTTCATATTAATCGTGGATTTTTCAATTCACAGAAAAATCTTTCTATCAATATTCAATTGAGAATGTTTCCACCCCACAAGAGGTTATCTTGACGATGGAAGATAGTGACTAAAGTTTATCTTTCAGTCGCAGATGATTCCACATCTGATTTTATGAACATCCTGTTTATATTTTCAACAAATCAATTTATCATACCCCATGACAGGTTTTAATGTCAGAAAACACTAATTTCAAAGTGTCTCCAAAAGAAATGATTCTAACTTTTTCCATCTTTGCAAAGTGAGATTGCTTCTTGAAAATGTGTTTCCCATTTTTTCCGGTCTTCCTGATGATCGCGGAAGCATGAAATAGATTTTCGTCGACAAAAATGTATTGAAGACCTAGTGAATGCGATGTCTCTCCTGCGTCAATGTTACGAATGATTTCTGGTGAGTACTCTCTTTTGGAAAACATTCTTCTTTGCCTCATTCATCTTTATGAGTTCTTAATTAAGACTGGAATAGAAAATCAAATAACTATCTGAATGAAAATGTAAATTTTCAATTTCAGATTTTTTCTTTTGAGTTAGGGTCTTTTCAGAATACCTAGCAGATGTAGTTCAATGTCCAGCGTGGCTTCAGCCGGGGAAGTAGTTGTTTTCTGTTAGACATTCATAAAAAATAACTTTATTTTAATCGTGGATTTTTCAATTCATAGAAAAATCTTTCTATCAATATTCAATTGAGAATGTTTCCCTTTTCACCCATGGAATATTCTCAAAATGTTATGAATTGATGTAGATAATTAATACGTTTTTTCAATGGTATTTTAGATTGGTGCCATATTCTAAAAATATATTGTCAGGAAATTTGCTAATTCGAATTATTTTCCAACAGTTTTCTATCAGACTGTTTTCAAAATAAACATACATGGGTTCCCCTTCAACGAACTATGAAAATTTCCATGTTTTGAAGCAGAACAGCCTGTGTGTTCCTTGCATATATGATAATATTGCAGTTAGTTGTCAGCTATTGATATAATTTGGCCTTACTGTTTTATTGGGCCAAAGTTTTTGAAGGAAAATTTAATTTGATAAGTTTCTAGTGAAAACTGCCTATTAAAGTTAATTTAGACAAGAACAATTTATATGAAATATTTTTCAAAAATTACTGCCAAAAGTCACAGAAAACCTTGGTTTTGAAGATTTCCTGTGGACCATGTACTTTTTTCAATAAAATCTTTTGAAATTGGGTTGTTCTGGGACTCTGAACTTATTACCAAATTATTTGATACTGAGTACTTTTCAATTTAATTGACATAAATTATAGTGTGTCCAAATAGACTCTTATCCATCCAGGAATTTGACTCCTTTGCCCATTGGCTACATATAACATATTTTGCAGAATCCTTCGAAAATTAAGAATTGTCTCTCTGTAAGTAATAAAAACTTTCAAAGACATTTTTATTGTATAAGTTTCTTGTAGTTCTAAGTGCACCTATTACAAACATGCATTTGAACCCGAAAGCAACATATTATTTTTGCGAGTATCGACCTTTATTTATGAGGTACATTCTAATGCAATGATAATCAATGAAAGATTAACTTGAATGTGCCCCTGAACAATGTTATGATCAATCCTTTAAACAAAAGAATTCAAACCTGCCACTGGGTATCATCCACTATTCAACGTCACTGATAGATAAGACAATCAGTTTTATTTCACTACCGAAAACGAATCCATAATTCTAACACCCGTCCAAAGTCAATAACACAAACAAGGCCATTAAAAACAATCCCGATAACCGACAGGCACACCAGCCCACATCATTAAGGCCGTATCTAACTCATAAACACACTTGTTGGTCATTATTTCCCAGATTAACCGACAAATCCGTAACTACCTGTCAGGCAGTAAAATATTATCCAATTATAACATAAGATAAGCGAGAACGGGTTAGACAAACAGAATCCTTATCATTTTACGATGTCCCTCATTAAAAATACTCATAAAACACACTAAGTCCCGCCCAGCTTCCGATCGAAGATATTATAAAAGACAACGAGAGCATAAAAGAGTTAAGTTAGTTCAGAACAGTAGTCCGTGGAGTAATCACGTATATCCTACGAGAAGAAATATAATATGCATTCATATTAGTACCAGTGAAAAATGTCACGAGAAATAAAATCTCTCCACGTGTAAAAACCATCTCAAGTAAAGAAATACTAACATGGTATCCTTTTAACTAGAGTCAGTGTAAAAACAATATTTCACAGCATAATTACGAGAAATTCTAATCACTCTAACAATAGTTCATTTCATGCGTCGTAAACACAAAAGTACTCCAGTCGAAATTACTTTTCCAGTGTTGTGCGATCTCTCGATCAAATGACGTCTCTTTGCTGATGTCCATAAAAAATGAGCAAATAATTCATCCTGTAACTTGATCCGGTAACGAACCATGACAAGCGTCTGAGATAATAATCCGGTAAATCGTGGAACTCTTCGAGTGCGACCCAAGGAAGGAAACTGGACAATTCGACCTAGGTAATGAATTCCTATTATTGAAATTAATGTTTTGGTTTTCTATTACTAGTATATGCTTTTCTTAATATACATGTTATGCATACATATATCTCCCATAAAACGAAACATTGTCGAGAGGTACTAATCCATGGCCATTTGCCTTTAAGTTCACAATCCATGGTACCGAGAAATCGCAAGTAAAATTTGGCATGTTGTTACCTATATCAAATGTTTTCTTTGTGTTCTTATTTGTTTGTTTATCTATGTCCTATACAATAATTTTGTCAATTTACTTTTGGTAAAAAGGTGACTCAGTCTATAAAGAGAGGAATGGGTTATACAGAAATGAACGGAAAGTGCTTATAGGAAGTGCAGTTTTTTTTTGTTATTTTATTGTATTTTTCTATCCCCATTATTAACAGTTTTTTTTTATTTTTGAAAGTTACCACAAAAGTGGCATCCTAAGGATAACAGTGTAATGTGTCTTTTTTTTTGTTTTATCTTATGTATAATTTCGTTTATGAATATAAGTTTTATGATTCCCAGTGCCTTTTTATTGATATAGAGTTCAGCGAACGGTACATACTTCTAAATAAACAACCTATGTTCCTGGGTGTTAGAAAGAAGGTAATGGATATAGCCGCTCATGTCCGTTAACTTCAGTGCGAATAAATTATTTTATAAATTGCTGCTAATACCCAACAAAGTTGTAGTTTTTCGAGCAACTTTTCAACAAAGGACTAATCGAGTATAGGCTTTCTAGACTAGAAGCGTCCTTAGCGTCTTCGGCTAATTATATGGAGTAACGATTTATCCCAACCCAGTGGCGTTACAAGAGGGTTAATCTTTTGATAACGAAACAACGGCTTGACCGTAGTTTAGCCGAGGTGAGATAATGATTATTCCTAAATAATAGTTGGGGATGTAACATTGATGTCAGGTGTGCGAGTAATAATTGAGGAAGTACATTAACGCATATATACAAATAAAACGTTCATACCGAACAATTCGCAGAACTCAATATCAGAAAAAGTATAAGAAGATTTTATTTAGTAAATAATTCATCCAAAAAGGAGGAAAGTTCTCAATATGACTCCTCCAGGGGACCTTCGTCAACAACAGCTCTGAGTGCAGGTTCTCAAATCAGAGCCAACAATAGCGATCACATTAGATAATAACCCTATTATAACGGGCAGACGAGTATCAAAGATTTTATTAGGATAATTGAAGATACAGCCGCTCTAGCTGGATGGACAGAATTGCAAATAGTATCTATCGTTCGATTGAAACTAAGAGGCATGCGAAACAACTCATTGACGCCGACAATCAATTGAGAAATACAGCAGTATGGAACAGGAATTGAAAAGAGGTTTACAGGAACAGTTTGGTATAGCTAAAATACCAGGGCAGGACAAAAGGGAATTATTAGAATGCCGACAACGTAGATCTGAAACTTGCCGCCAATTTTTGGCACGTCTGAAAGTTTGTGCTGCAAAATTTTAGTCTTGACCGGAACAGCTGACGTAGATCGGATACTATTGCAACGCCACGAGCAAGATGTAATCACGCAGTTTGCTATGGGATTATTGGACCCCATCAGGAAACGCATACTATCCGCCTAGTCCTGATACACTGACCGAAGCTATCGAACTAGCCGATAAAGAAGAGCTCATAGAAAACCTAACTAGGCCAGGAGAGAAGTTTTAGAAATGTCACAGCGAATGGACCACCATCATCGATAAAGACATGCCAGTATTGTCGTAGAAGGGACATGAAATTAGGGACTGTGGTTAAAACAGAACTTGTTTCCAATTGTAATCACCTGGTCATATGTCATACAACTGTAAAACAGGAATGGACAAAGAAATATGGACAGAAGAAATTTAAAATGGCCATCCGGTTCGCAATTCTCCTCCGTTGGGAACCGCAGACAACCGCCATTAAAACGCAACACGGTAAATAGGAGGCCAACACACACGATACTAACCTATACCACGGAGAAGCCCAGCGAAACGTCATAGTTCTAGAAATTGATGGAATTTTTTGCACTACCCTGGTAGATACAGGTGCCGAAGTATCGTTGGCCCGTGATTACGTACGGTATGAAAGTTAATTACGAAGAAAAAATCAATTTAAAAGACGTACAGGGCAATAGAATTCCATATATAGGTACCGTAGTTTTGCCAATAAAACTGAGATAAAAGAACCCAAATCGAGCACGAATTTATATTAATCGAAACGAAACATTTGAGCACAGAAATAATTTTAGGTCTAGACTTTCTTCAAAAGTATCAAGTAAAGCTAGATTGGAGAGCAAACAAAATGTATTTGATGGAAGAAATAATTGAACTCCACCACGAGCCAAAACGCATTTTATCATACGGAAAATGAGAAAGGAAAACCAATGGGACAAACGACTAGAAGTTTTAGAGCAACAGTTGAAAGAATTTACTACTACGATAGATAGATGGACGAAAACGATGTCTAAAGAAAAACTCGGTCAGATAAGGGAGGCGCCGCCCGCATCGACTGCGAAGTATTTGGAACTAAATTTTCACATCCAGAAATGAGGTCGGCCGACTCAAACAGCAATCGAGTAGAAAATCCAGGACAGGCAAAAGAACGTGATTTAAAGGAGACACGGTATCAAGAGAAAGCCACGTCCACTGAAAAACCAAAAAAGTCGAAAAGGAAAAAGAAAAATAGAGATAAGCGTTTACAGAAGCAGAACAGGAATAAGGATTTAAGGGAGACTTTGTTCACTGACAGAACGACGAACAATAGAGAAAAGAAAATCTCACCACGAGGGGATGGGAAAACTTCACCATCTATCGGGAATGTTGGGACAGCCGAAACACCCTGTATATTAGGAAGGTTAGTTAGGCGATATGGCCGAAGCCTGAACGACATTCGTACTGAAAAGCCAGTTCATCCAAAGGATGACTCTTTTACTGCCAGAGACAAGGAAAAACTCCAAACTCTGAAAACGAAAATCGTGGAAGACATCCCGCCGTTGCACAGGACAACCGAAAAGCAGAAATATGTCCGTCTAAGGGCGACAATTTCCTCCTAAAAGAAACAGTGAAGTGGAAAGGAAAATCAAATTATCCCGCATACTCAACAGTGAAGCAGGAAGAAAAGTCTGGGTATGAGAATATACGCACTAAAACAGACAGACAGCCGATACAAGGAGGCAAATACGAGCCAGGAATGGATGAAAACAAGGTATAGAAAATTTTATGAAAATAAAGCCAGTCAAACAGAGAATGAAAGACTTATCGGAAGGATAGAAACTCGGGACGCCGAATCTTCCAGAAGTAAACAAAAAAATAGTTATACAGGAGGGTGAAAAAGTGACTGAAAAAATTATGGGACAGGACTGTACTTGCCAAAAGATATGATTTTACCCCCTAGAGCAATGACAATATGTATGGTTAGAACAAAAAGAAAATTATTGTCGGAAAATATTATAGTTGAAGATAAAGCAGCTATAAAAGGTCTGATGATCGCGAGATCGATAGGAAAAAATGATACCGAAATACCCATCAGACTGATAAACATTTTGGAACAGGAACTGATCAAACCCCGGAAACATATTATAGCGCATGGTTTCGAGGCCGATACAGAAAATAAAGTGGAAACTACGACGAATGGACTCATGATCCGTAGCATAAACCTACAAGATGAACAGAAAATTTTACAACAATTACATCTCGAGAATCCAACGGAAGAAGCTCAAATTAAATTGGCCACCCTCATCAAAGGAGTACATTGATGTATTTAAGGCCCTAGTCAAAAATTAACTTTTACCCATCTAGTAAAGCACAGGATACACACTGAGGATGTTCCGCCTATTTCGAAACGACCTTATCGAATTCCATACCAGCGGCAGAAGATAATGCACCAAGAAATTAAGGAATTGTTGGATAACGAAATAATAAAGAATCCCGCTAGCCCTTGAGTTTTCCCGCGATCCTGGTTGAAAAAAAAATTGCACCGGAGAAGATCCCCAGTTCAGACTGTCATTGATTACAGGGAATTGAATGCCATCACGAAGACAGATTTTTTCCATTACCACATATACAGGATACGATCGAAAAGTTGCAAGGTACTAGCTTATACAGTGTGATGGATCTCGCTAGTGGATATTTTCAAATTGAATTGGATGAAAGAGATAGAGAGAAGAGTGCTTTCTCCACACCAAACGGACACTACGAATTTCTCCGTATGCAATGGGGATGAAGAACTCCCTAGCACTTGGTGTCGGCAGATGGAGAACATTTTTGCGAAATATATAGGTAAGGAGTGCTTAGTATACTTGGACGACATCATCGTTTTTAGTGGACCAAAACATCTCGGAACATTTAGACAGATTACGCAATGTTTTCGAACAAATGAGGAGCAGTAATTTGAAATTCAAGGCAACTAAATGTAATTTTATGCAAAAAGAAGCAAAATATCTTGGACATATTATCTCAGAGAAAGGTTGTCCAAACAGATCCCGAAAAACTAAAATTATCAAGGACTATCCACCACCAAGAAGAGTGAAAGACATCCGAGCATTTTTGGGATTATGCGGATTTTACCGAAAGTTTGTACCAAACTTCTCGAGAATATCCCAACCGCTTACAGCACTCACCAAAAAGAGGTAAAATTCCAGTGGGGACAAGAACAACAAAAATCTTTCGATACACTAAAGAAGCTTTAATTTCCCCTCCGATCTTAAATTACCCCGATTTTTCTCGACCTTTTGTAGGTTACCACAGATGCCAGCGCGACCGCTATAAGTGGAATTTTGAGCCAAGACTATTCTGGATTCGAACATCCCATTTGTTACTCAAGCAGAACTTTGAATCTGCTCTTTTCGGAAATTTTGCCAACGACTAAAAATCAAGAAATGAATACACAGCATATCATCCGCCAGAAGGGGCTCGTAGAACGATTCCATGGACATTTGAAAATATTTCACACCTAGTGACTGAACAACAACCCGTTGGGACGAAAGTTCCCGATCTTTGGCTATAAAAATCAGTTCATTCATCCACACGGAAACCCCCCTTTTTTTTAATGTTTGGAGAGACATGCTATCACACATCTAACATTAAGAGCCCCCCGATGGTATGATACCTTAAAAAAACGCCTCAGAAATGGTCCAAAAATTTGCAAGGCCCATCAAAACCCGAAAACCCAAAACTGCCGGGAAAAATCCCCCCAAATTTCAAAAAAAAAGGTAAATTAAAAGAGTTTCCCATAGGTCGTTAGATATTTAAAGACGCCCCCAAAATGTAGGCCGGTAAAAAAATAGCTCGAAAATTGTTACCACGATATCCCCGGCCGTGGGAATTTTAAAAAAAATTATCACCCTCAATTTTTAAAAAACGGAAAGGAAAAAACCAAAAAACCGTTGTCCCGCAAATCGACTGAAAGTTTATAAGAATATAGAAACCCAAAGACTGGAAATTCCGCAAAAAAAACCCTAAGGAAATGGGAAAATCGCCCCAGTGTATAAAAAAAAACCCCGAAATTTTGGAAAGAATTTTTCATCACCCCAAGGTTGGAAAATATCGTAATTTAAATAAACCCAAAACGCGTAGAAACGAAAAAAAGTGGGGGAATGAACCGTTTCAGAAATGGCGCTAACCCTACCAAGAACACCCTGAAAAGGGCATTTTCAAAAATCGTAACCCCAGTGAAACATGGACAAAGATCGGGGGTCCCCGGAAATCATGGTTCCCAAAACAAGGTCGGGGACGGACCGGGGGAACCTTGTTTTGAAAAAAAACGGCAAAACGTAAAAAAAATATTATTAAATTGAAATGCACGGGGAATGCAAAAAGATAGGTTAAATTTTAATTAATTGAGAAAATCTAGGAGATGTATTTGATGGATACAGTCAACCTGACTAAAAAAAAAAAAAATTTTTTTTTTTTCCCCTTTCCAAAAATAGTTTAAATTGGTCATTATCCGGGGACGTTAATAAAAAACCCCCACCAATGAACCAGTGCGGGGAAAAAAAATTATACCGTAACCCCCTCACTGAACGATAATGAAGAAGCCGTGTTATAAACATTGAACCATTCTCCCGCAGCCGGTCCCCCCTTCGAAGCCCCCCAGTCCCTTCCTTCAAAATCCCCAAAATCTGTTTTACAACAAGATAAAGTAATTTTTTAAAAGGGCGATACCGGTCAAACACTGAAATTAAGGATAAGTGTAGGAAAGGGCCCCAAAATGGAATTATCCCAGGGGGTTGACGATTCCGTATCGACCAAAAAAGAAAGAAAAAAATTAAAGGTAAAAATCGCTTAAAAAAAATCTTGATACGGGCTGTTATTTTTAAATTTGAAAATTCCCCGGGACAGTTGGTTAATAGCCAATGTCAAACCCAACCCCAATATTTCTGGGTATCGTTAAGAGATGTACAAAAAATCCCAATTTTCCCAAAGCATACACCGCAGGGTCTTCGTGTATACCGGGGGAAAACAGAAATTTAAAACCCTTCATGTTTCCCCCTTTGTAGAAATTACTCAACGATGGTTCATTGGGGATGTTCTCACAAGCTATTATACCGGTACCCAATTACATTTATCAAACCGGGAAAAAAGGGTCTTTAAAATACCAGTATTTGGAATAAAGGTTTTTTAGAGAATAATTAAAAAAGCCCCCACCACCCAAACCGCGAGAATCGTGATAGCCGGAGAATTGGGAAATGGTAAATGCCAAGGGGACCTATACCTTCCGGTAAGGGAAAAAAGATGTTGGGTTCTCAACCCAAAAATCATCTTGAAAAATTATTCCCAAAAGACACCTGGTCCAAAAATTATTTGAGAACCAACCCCTTTTGGGAAATTTTAAGGGTATTTTATGGTGGTTCCAAGGGAAATAGCCTGGGACCCCATAAAACCCCAGAATGAAGGTACCACAACTCGAAGGAAAACCTAAAAATAGGAAACTAAGTCAGAGGCATCCAATACATGGTTTTGAAGACAGGACGAAACATTTGCCGTGCAGTTAATTAAAAGAAGGAATTTGGATTTTAAATGTTTGACAGAACATCCCCAAATTAATCTCGAACTACCCCCAATATGACCCCCCCTCAAGAAACCTGAACCCAGGGGCCAATGGATAATAACTTATGTAAATTAAATTTTTTAAAAAAACAATCTTTAAGGGATAAAGATGTCGCCGAACTATTCACAGGGTGTATATTAAAAAAAAAATTTCAAGAATAGATTATTATAAAAATTCCGAATTATATCACAGTTACTATCCCAAGACCCGGGGGTATTGCAAAAAAAAAAGGGAAGATATATTTGTTGAAATGCAAAACCCGGGTTTTAGTTCACATCAAAAGGGGAAAACGTTTCAAGGTTGCCTGTGACATATTTCCCCAAAAATATTTTATGGCGCCAAAAGAACTATACAGGAAATAGGACAACAGATCGAATGTTCTTCAATCATTCCAGCCAAAATTATATAGAAGGTACTTGGTTAGCCTACGACCCTATCCCATAGCAGGAAATCCCCGTAGAATTATCCATAAGTGAAGAACAACAAATGCAACTAGCCAGAATACAACCTATTGGTGATGGTGGGATATACACAACCGAAGAAATGAGACAAGCCCAAGAAATAATACTTTTTCGTCCGAAAGACAAGCAGTAAATAATATTCTGATAAAACAAAATGGCCAATAAGCCCGTATCAGATCAGGGTTTCTCTACGTTAAACCTGTTCAACCCCGAGGAGATAGAAAACTAGCCAACAGCACTATGAAAAACTATATGGAGTATTCACTTTCATTGGAGACGTAACCAGCAGTTTCTTAGGGATATATTTTTATAAGGATAATAAAATTCTGTATGGAAACAGCCATAAACATGATAGCCATACACAGAATCACTGGATGTACCTACCATGTAATCGCAGCTTCTGGGATACGTTGACGCTACTTGTAATAACCATAAATTACCCCGACAAGTTCCTGCAGAAAATGTCGACGGATAACAATCTCACGGTTATTGAATCTCAACCACCCAAACTGGCATTGAGATACCACCCCCTCAGCCGAAAGAAACAATTTATGCGACGATAAACTCACATCCATTCAAAGGCCTATCTGGGACCCAAGAAACGAAAATATATAATCACAATAAATAAGGACATTTTATTACCTCTTACGCGACGCTTGACCTAAAATTACTATAAATAATGTGATCTTCACGTCCCGTCACAAATAAAAAGATCTTTCCCAGTTCGCGATAGTGAAGCCAAGAAAAAGGGGACCCTTTTCCAATGAATATTAAAAATAAGTGCCTCATTCCTAAGATAAGATAACTCCGAAAGGACGGAAAGCTGACCCCATAAACAATTAACCCCTAGTGAGAATTAAAATAAGGAGATATCGAGTCTATATAAATACGTGCGTGGACTAGATTGAACATTATTGTGTTCCGAACTTTTACACGAAACACCACGTAAATCAGCCAACAAATCTTTGTTTATAAAATCAGTCGTCTCAAAAACGTTACCAACACCCGCTACCCCATGGAGATGCTGCTAGACTCCGTTAAAGAAATTGCCAGTTCGACACGAAGCGAAGCATCCTGAAGGCATCCGTAAACAATCTGCTCTACGACGTGAATACGTGGATGCAGAAACCGCCATCCGAGCACGTGCGCACCTACATCGCATTTTCAATTTTGCACTTTAATCGCCATCATGCGGAATACATGAGACTACTGGACACCAGAAACATTACCCAGTGTGATTGTTTCCACTGCACCACCGAGAGTACCCGGCATTTGCAGACCCACACCGAAAACCCTGGTCCGACGACAAACACTGAAAACACACCTACGAAGCCCGTATGCAATTGTCAGGTTGCACCGACGATCGAAACCGACACGCACCACCCCGAAGGAAGAATAGCCTGGACTCAACTAACCCCAACCGAGTCGCCAGCTATGTCTCAAGAACTGTAGCCGACTACACCTCCCCGGACGATGATTCTGATGACAACCCCAGTGATGCCCCTAGCTGCCAGTTCGAGATAATCACTCAGGCGTTCAACATCGCCATGTCACTCCCGACCGAGTGACAGATACCGGTCCTCAGGATCCCCTGAACTCTCAAATGGTGACGAGACAGAACTTTCTATTCAAGTTTGATGCAGTGCCAGTTGTAAAATTTTTTTGTGTGTACTTGTCACATTTTACTATTATTTTAGTTTTATGAACTCTATACAGTGAACAGACATTATTTCTTTCTTCATAATGCCAACTTGTGTTTTATGTGTACAGCATTTTGTTTATTTATTTTATTTTTTATAATAAACCTCTGAGATGATGAATACCATACTCAGCACAGACTATCATTTCTATAGGTAACAACAAAAGATGATTTCATACCATAAAACATGGAACCAAATATTTTCATTCAATAATGAACAAAAAGGTCCTATTATTCAGAGTAGAGACCTTTTTAACAGGGCAGGGACGATTTGTTATGATCAATCCTTTTACAAAAGAGAATTCAAACTTGCCACGGTATATCACCCACTATTCAACGTCACTGATAGATAAGACAATCAGTTTTATTTCACTACCGAAAACGAATCCATAATTCTAACACCCGTCCGAGCACAAACAAAACCATTAAAAAATCCCGATAAGCGACAGTCACACCAGCCCACATCATTAAGAGCCGTATCCGACTCATAAATCAAAGGTTATCGCTACCGATAAATGTATAAACATCCTTGTTGGTCATTATTTCCCAGACTAGCCGACCACTACCTGTCAGGCAGTAAAATATTATCCAATTATAATAGAAGATACGCGAGAACGAGTTAGACAAACAGAAGCCTTATCATGTTTACAAATGTCCCCTCATTAAAAGAACTCATAAAACACACTAAGTCCCGCCCCAGCTTCCGATCGAAGAATATTATAAAAGCCAACGGGAGCGCAAAGGGTTATGTTAGTTCCGAACAGTAGTCCGTAGAATAATCACGTCTATCATACGTGGAGAAACCCCAGTATGCATTCGTATTAATACCAGTATAAAAAAACTGTCACGAGAAATAAAATCTTCCACGGATAAACACCATATCGATTAACGAAATACTAACATGACATTCTTTTGACTAGAGTCAGTGTAAACATGGTTTCACCGCATAAATACGGACAATTCTAATCACCTAATAATAGTTCAATTCATGTGTTGTAAACACGAAAGTACATCCCGTTGAAATTACTTTTCCAGTGTTGTGCGTCTCTCCGATCGAATGGCGTTTCTTTGTTGATGTCCATAAAATGATCAAATAATTCATCCTGTAACATGATCCGGTAACGACCCATGACAAGCGTCGGAGATAATAAATCCGTTAATCGGGAAACTATTCGAGTGCGATCCAAGGAGGGCAAATGGACATTTCGACCCTAGGTAATGAATTCTATTATTGAAATTAATGTTTTGGTTTCCTATTCATATTATATGCTTTTCTTAATATACATGTTATGCATACATATATCTCCCATAAAAAGAAACATTGTCGAGAGGTACTAAGCCAGGGTCATTTGCCTTTAAGTTCACAATCCATAGTATTGAGAAATCACCAGTAAAATTGGGCATGTTGTTACCTATATCAAATGTTGTCTTTGTGTTCTTATTTGTTTGTTTATCTATGTCCTATTCACTAATTTTGTCAATTTACTTTTGGTAAAAAGGTGACTCAGTCTATAAAGATAGGAATGGATTATGCAGGATTGAAAGGAAGATGTTTGTAGAGAGTGCAGTTCTTTAGTTATTTTATTTTTTTTTTCTCCATTATTAACAGCTTTTGTTTTTTTTTTATAATTTCTTGAAAGTTACCACAAAAGTGGCATTCTAAAGATAACCGTGTATTATTTGTTTTCTTGTCTTATCTTATGTATAATTTCATTTATGAATATAAGGTTTCTTTGATTCCCAGTGCCTTTTTATTGATATAGAGTTCAAGCGAACGGTATATACTCCCAAATAAACAACCTATGTTCCCTGGGTGTTAGAAAGAGGGTAATGGATACAGCCGCTCGTGTCCGTTAACTTCAGTGAAAAATAAATTCTTTTATAAATTGCTGTATACCCAACAAAATTGTAGTTTTCGAGCAACTTTTCAACAAAGGACTAATCGAGTATAGACTTTATATACTAGAAGCGTCCTTAGCGTCTTAGGCTAATTATATGGAATAACGATTTGACTCAACCCAGTGGCGTTACAAGAGGGTTAATCTTTTGATAACGAAACAACGGCCTGAACGTCGTTTAGCCGGGGTGGAGAAAATGAGTATTCCTAAATAAATAGTGTGGGATGTAACACTACGATAGAAAGAGAATGTCTCGCAGTGATTTGGGCTGTAAAGAAATACAGGTGCTATCTGACTGGTACGCACTTTACCATCATTACCGATCACCGGCCATTGACCTATTTATTGTCTATCAAAGATCCAAGCAGCAGGCTAGCCAAATGGGCCATGGCACTCCTGGAATTCTCATTCACTATTAAATACAGACCAGGCCGAGATAATATAAATGCCGATACCTTATCCAGGATAAAAACAGACGAACATAGTGCGGAAATGACTCAAAGAATGCCAAAAGACTGCCAAGTACGTGTGCTTAGTAAATCCAGCGAAAACATAGAACCTGTAGTTGAAACGTTATGGCACTTGGACGACATCCGCATAATGCAGAAGACAGACCCCCAAATTTCTGCATTAATACCTACATTGACCGACGAAGATGACAATTTTTATATTCACGAAGAAAATTTAATACGTGAAACGACGAGTAGACGAGCGTCGGGACAAAATCTATGCTCCCAAGGTCATTAGAAAACAAATTATAAGTTTGTACCATGATAACATATTTTCTGGTCATGGAGGACAAAAGAAAACTCTAACCACTATACAACGAGAATTTTACTGGCCTAGCATGAAGAAAGATATCAATGAATACATACAGAAATGTCATTCCTGCAACATTCATAAAACTACGAACCAAAAACCAACGGAAATGCAGAGAATGCCTATTCCGGAAGCAGTATTCGAAATTGTAGCCATCGATATAGTCGGACCACTAAACACCACCAGAAATGGAAACAAGTATATATTTACAGCAATTGATCACCTGACTCGATATGCCGAAGCCATTCCAATACCTAATATTACTGTCGAGACGGTAGCGAAGGTATTTGTAGAACATATCATCCTACGTTATGGAGCACCGAGATATTTATTGAGTGACAGAGGATCCAAACAAATGTACAACTGTATCTCAATTTTTATCTGCTCTATTTCTGGGAAAATTTGCCAACGACTAAAAATCAAGAAACTGAATACTACAGCATATCATCCCGCCACGAACGGCATCGTAGAACGATTCCATGGACACTTGAAAACTACCTTATCACACCTAGTGACTGAACAACAAGCCGATTGGGACGAACAGTTACCGTATGCTCTTGTGGCTATAAGAAATCAGATTCATTCATCCACACAGGAAAGCCCCTTTTTCTTAATGTTTGGCAGAGACATGCTACTACCACATCACCTAACATTAAGAGCACCCCGTATAAGGTATGATACCTTAGAAAATTACGCCTCAGAAATGGTCCAGAGATTGCAAGTTGCCCATCAAAAAGCCCGAACATCCGTAGAAACTGCCGCGGAAAAATCACACCGAAATTTCAATAAAAAGGCTAAATTAAAAGAGTTTCCCATAGGATCGTTAGCATATTTAAAGACACCTCCCAATGTCAGAGCAGGTCAAAAACTAGCTCGAAAATTGTTACCACGATATACCTGTCAATTTTGAAATACAACAGGTAGGGAAACCAAAAGCCAAGTTGTACACGCAAATCGACTGAAAGTCTATAAGAATATAGAAATCCTCGAAGACTGTAGAAAATCCGTCAAAGAAGAGATTCCTAAGGAAAGTGGAGAAAATCGCCCCAGCGTATACAAAAAAGAACCCGAAATGTTGGACATGAATTATTGTATCACTCCCGAAGAGTTGGAAAAACATCGTAATTTAAATAACATCCATGAAACACGTGTAGGAAACGAAGATAGTGTAGGAACTGAACCCGTTTCGGGAATAGCGCTAACGCCTAGGCAAGACGAACTACCCCTAAAAAATGTGGAAAGTTTCGAAAGTAGTAACCCCAGTGAAACATCGGACGAAGATCGGGAAAGCGTCCCTGAAGTAAATCATGGTTACCAAACAAGGTCGCGGGGACAGGTACCTGAGGAACCTTGGATTTTGTCAAAAACAGGCAAACATCAGTAAAAACAATACTTTATGTAAAATGAAATGCGCTGGGAATGTATTAAAGATATGTATGTATATATAGTTTTAATTAATTGAGAAAATCTAGGAGATGTATGTATGTATAGGATTAACCGTGACCTAAATTAAAAAAAAAAATAAAAATTTTTGCTTTCCTTGCCAAAACATAGTTTCAAATTGGTCTATTATCCTGGGACGTTAATAGAGACAACCATACCAAGTGAACCAGTGCGGAGAAAACACGAGACTATACCGCTAACCTAACCCGGTCAGCTGAACGATAAGTGAAGTTAATAGCCGTGATTATAAACATTGAACCATTATACCTGCAGCGCGGTCACACCCTCCGAAAATCCATAGTCCCTTCTTCACAAATCTCCGAGACATCTGCTTTGTAACAAGATATGAAGTAATCGTTCAAAAGGGCAAGATACGCAGGTCAAACACTCGACATTAAGGAACAAGTGTAGGAAATGGGCCCAACGATGGATTTAGTCCAGATGTGCTCAGCCGATTCCGTATCGACCGAAAATGAAACGATAAGAATTAACAGGTCAAAGTCGCAGTTAAGAACAAGTGTAGGAAATGGGCCCAACGATGGATTTAGTCCAGATGTGCTCAGTGGATTAATAGCCTACGACTGTCGAAATCCAACCGCCAATATTACTGCGATATCGTTAAGAGATGTACAAAAATGTCCCGAATTATCCAATGCATACAGCGTGCAGGATCTTCGTGTATACGCGGTTGAGAAACAGAAATTTGAGACCATTCATGTAAAGTCCTGTTTAGTAGAAATTACTCAACTGATGGTTCATTGTGGCATGTTCTCACACTCAGCGATAATACCGGATAGCCTGATTACATTTATGCAAACCGTAGGAAAATCAGAATGCTTAAAGATACATCAGTATTTGGAATACAGAGGTTTTTCTAGAGATATAATTAAATTACAGCCCAACACCACACAAACCGCGAGAATCGTGATAGCCGGAGAATTAGAGGAAATGGTAAATGCCAGTGCCACTTATACCTCCAAGGTAAGGTATATAAAGATGTTGTGGTTACTGCAACCGCAAAGATCATCTTGAAAGATTATTCCGCCATCGCACACTTGGATACCAATACAATTAGTTTGGAGAACCAACTCTCTGCGAATTTAGTACAGGATATTGTATGGATGCGTTCCAAGGAGAAATAGCCTGGGACCCTATAAAACCTCATGAATGTAAAAGGTACCGCCAACTCTAGAAGGAAAAGCAACTAAAATAATAGAGAAACTAAGTCAGACGGACATAAACCAATACATGGTTATTGAAGACAGGACGAAACTATTTGCCGTGCAGTTAATTAGAAAGAAGCGAATTTGTGATTTTGAAATGTGGTTGACAGAACATCCCAGAATATTAATCATCGAATTACCAAGCAATATGACCCATCTCAAGTAAACTTCGCTATCACCTCAGGAGAGCCAACTGCCGATATAATAACATATGTAAATTGAAATTTTTATATATCGAGCAATCGTTTAAGAGGAGTATGAACACGATGCTCGCGGACACTATTCACCGAAGGTGTATATTAAAAAGAGAAATTCTCAAGAATAGATTATTGATGGCACAACAATCTCCGAATCTCATATCACAGTTACTATCCCAAGACCCAGGGTATATTGCAAAAATAAATGGAGAAGTACTATATTTGTTGAAATGCACACCTGTTATAGTCCAAATCAGGAGAGAAAAAAACTGTTATCAAGAGTTGCCTGTGACATATTTAAACAAAACATATTTTATGGCGCCATTAACACGAACTATACAGGAAATAGGACAACAGATCGAATGTTCTTCAATCATTCCCGCCAAATATTATATAGAAGGTACTTGGTTAGCCTACGACCCCTATCCCATAGCAGGAAATCCCCCTGTAGAATTATCCATAAGTGAAGAACAACAAATGCAACTAGCCAGAATACAACCTATTGGTGATGGTGGGATATACATAACAGAAGAAATGAGACAAGCCCAAGAAATAATACTTTTTTCGTTCGAAAGACAAGCAGTAAATAATATTCTGATAAACAAAATGGCCAATAAGCCGTATCAAATCAGGGTATCTCTACGTTAAACCTGTTCAACCCCGAGGAGATAGAGAAACTAGCCAACAGCACTATGAAAAAAATATATGGAGTATTCACCTTCATTGGAGACGTAACCAGCAGTTTCTTAGGGATATATTTTTGCATAAGGATAATAAAATTCTGTATGGAAACAGCCATAAACATGATAGCCATACACAGAATCACTGGATGTACCTACCATGTAATCGCAGCTTTCTGGGATACGTTGACTCTACTTGTAATCAACCATAAATTACCCCGACAAGTTCCTGCAGAAATGTCGACGGATAACAATCTCACGGTTATTGAATCTCAACCTACCCAGACTGGCATTGAGATACCACCCCATCAGCCGAAAGAAACAATTTATGCGACGATAAAATCACATCCATTCAAAGGCCTATCTTGGACCCAAGAAACGAAAAATATATAATCAAAATAAATAAGGACATTTTATTACCTCTACGCGACGCTTGACCTAAAATTACTATAAATAATGTGATCCTCACGTCCCGTCACAAATAAAAATAATCTTTTCCCAGTTCGCGATAGTGAAGCTAAGAAAAGGGGACCCTTTTCCAATGAATATTAAAAATAAGTGCCTCATTCCTAAGATAAGATAACTCCGAAAGGACGCTAAAGCTGACCCCATAAACAATTAACCCCTAGTGAGAATTAAAATAAAGAGATATCGAGTCTATATAAATACGTGCGTGGGACTAGATTGAACATTATTGTGCTCCGAACTCTTACACGAAACACCACGTTAATCAGCCAACAAATCTTTTGTTTATAAAATCAGTCGTGCTCAAAAAGTTACCAACACCAGCTACCCCATGGAGATGCTGCTAGACTCCGTAAAAGAAATTTCCAGTTTCGACACGAGGCGAAGCATCCTGAAGGCATCCGTAAACAATCTGCTCTACGACGTGAATACGTGGATGCAGAAGCCGCCATCCGAGCACGTGCGCACTTACATATCCTTCTCTATTTTGCATTTCAATCGCCATCATGCGGAATACATGAGATTACTGGACACCAGAAACATTACCCAGTGTGATTGTTTCCACTGCACCACCGAGAGTACCCGGCATTTGCAGGCCCCCACCGAAAACCCTGGTCCAATGACAAATCCTGCGAACACACCTCCGAAGCCCGTATGCACTTGTCAGGTTTGCACCGACGATCGAAACCGACACGCACCACCCCGACGGAAGAATAGACTGGACTCCACTAACCCCAACCGAGTCGCCAGCTACGTCCCAAGAACTGTAGCCGACTACACCTCCCCGGATGATGATTCTGATGACAGCCCAAGTGATGCCCTAGCTGCCAGTTCGAGCATAATCACTCAGGCGTTCAACATCGCCATGTCACTCCCGACCGAGTGACAGATACCGGTCCTCAGGCTCACCTGAACTCTTAAATGGTGACGAGACAGAACTTCCTATTCAAGTTTTATGCAGGTCCAGTTGTAAAATTTTGTGTACTTATCACTTTTTATTATTATTTTTAGTTTTATGAACTCTTATACAGTGAACAGACATTGTTTCTCTTTCCAACTTCGTACATGCCAACTTGTGCTTTATGTGTATAGTATTTTGTTTACTTTTATTATTTTATTAGTTATAATAAACCTCTGAAATTATGAATACCATACTCAGCACAGACTATCATTTTTATAGGTAACAACAAAAGGTGATTTCCTACCATAAAACATGGAACCAAATACTTTAATTCAATAATGAAACAAAAAGGTCCTAATATTCAAAGTAGAGACCTTTTTAACAGGGCAGGGTCGATTTGTTATGATCAATCCTTTAAACAAAAGAATTCAAACCTGCCACTGGGTATCATCCACTATTCAACGTCACTGATAGATAAGACAATCAGTTTTATTTCACTACCGAAAACGAATCCATAATTCTAACACCCGTCCAAAGTCAATAACACAAACAAGGCCATTAAAAACAATCCCGATAACCGACAGGCACACCAGCCCACATCATTAAGAGCCGTATCTAACTCATAAATCACAAAAACAGCCTCATTAAGAGCCGATTAACGACAAATTCCGTAACTACCTGTCAGGCAGTAAAATATTATCCAATTATAACATAAGATAAGCGAGAACGGGTTAGACAAACAGAATCCTTTATCATTTTTACGATGTCCCCTCATTAAAAATACTCATAAAACACACTAAGTCCCGCCCCAGCTTCCGATCGAAGATATTATAAAAGACAACGAGAGCATAAAGAGTTAAGTTAGTTCAGAACAGTAGTCCGTGGAGTAATCACGTATATCCTACGAGAAGAAATATAATATGCATTCATATTAGTACCAGTGAAAAATGTCACGAGAAATAAAATCTCTCCACGTGTAAAAACCATCTCAAGTAAAGAAATACTAACATGGCATCCTTTTAACTAGAGTCAGTGTAAAAACAATATTTCACAGCATAATTACGGGAAATTCTAATCACTCTAACAATAGTTCATTTCATGCGTCGTAAACACAAAAGTACTCCAGTCGAAATTACTTTTCCAGTGTTGTGCGATCTCTCGATCAAATGACGTCTCTTTGCTGATGTCCATAAAAAAATGAGCAAATAATTCATCCTGTAACTTGATCCGGTAACGAACCATGACAAGCGTCTGAGATAATAATCCGGTAAATCGTGGAACTCTTCGAGTGCGACCCAAGGAAGGAAACTGGACAATTCGACCTAGGTAATGAATTCCTATTATTGAAATTAATGTTTTGGTTTTCTATTACTAGTATATGCTTTTCTTAATATACATGTTATGCATACATATATCTCCCATAAAACGAAACATTGTCGAGAGGTACTAATCCATGGCCATTTGCCTTTAAGTTCACAATCCATGGTACCGAGAAATCGCAAGTAAAAATTTGGCATGTTGTTACCTATATCAAATGTTTTCTTTGTGTTCTTATTTGTTTGTTTATCTATGTCCTATACAATAATTTTGTCAATTTACTTTTGGTAAAAAGGTGACTCAGTCTATAAAGAGAGGAATGGGTTATACAGAAATGAACGGAAAGTGCTTATAGGAAGTGCAGTTTTTTTTTTGTTATTTTATTGTATTTTTCTATCCCCATTATTAACAGTTTTTTTTTATTTTTGAAAGTTACCACAAAAGTGGCATCCTAAGGATAACAGTGTAATGTGTCTTTTTTTTTGTTTTATCTTATGTATAATTTCGTTTATGAATATAAGTTTTATGATTCCCAGTGCCTTTTTATTGATATAGAGTTCAGCGAACGGTACATACTTCTAAATAAACAACCTATGTTCCCTGGGTGTTAGAAAGAAGGTAATGGATATAGCCGCTCATGTCCGTTAACTTCAGTGCGAATAAATTATTTTATAAATTGCTGCTAATACCCAACAAAGTTGTAGTTTTTCGAGCAACTTTTCAACAAAGGACTAATCGAGTATAGGCTTTCTAGACTAGAAGCGTCCTTAGCGTCTTCGGCTAATTATATGGAGTAACGATTTATCCCAACCCAGTGGCGTTACAAGAGGGTTAATCTTTTGATAACGAAACAACGGCTTGACCGTAGTTTAGCCGAGGTGAGATAATGATTATTCCTAAATAATAGTTGGGGATGTAACAACAATTATTTTTCATTTACATTGAGTTCTTCTGTATTTTCTGAATGAATGCATTTTTTTTTTATTTTATTTTTTAATAATACAGAATTAGTTCCTGACCATATTATTCATATTATTATGGTTAGAATAAATCTAAAAATATTAACAAAATTTACAAATTTCTAAAATCTTATTTTTGCATCAAGGTATTCAAAAGGAGATATTTGAGTGTCAAACGTATTTACTAGCAACCCTTTTTATAGAGTTATCCAAAAAAAATTTGGTGGGTTTGATAAACATTATAAGAACCAAATTTTGACCGTCACTTATTTCACACCTTCTGTTTTAGCAAAAATGGGCCATTTATCGAATTTCAAATCACAATATTTTGATATTTTTTGAATCTTCAGAAGTCCGATAGATATATTTTTTAATTTGTTAGTATTTTTTTGTCAATTTTATTCTTATATGTGGAGTGCCATAATTGTGGAACACTTTTTTATCAATAAGAGATTTTCTTCTAATGGCACCATTAGAAATCCCAATAATCCTCAGTTTCAAGCTTATATAACAAATGAAAAGCTTGTAGAACAAAATAAAAATATTTTATTGTACTCTAACTCGAAATAAAAAAAAATATTTCAAAACATACATTTTATCCAACAAAAACAAACCAATAATGACTTCACAGCAAAAAATGTTCAAAGTGCAAACATCCTCATTTCAGATATTTCAAGGCATTTGACAAAAAACGGGGACCCACAAAGTGAAAAAAATGAGGCAGTGTATTTCAAATATACTGGAGATTTCAAAAATATCAAAATATATAGGGTGTACCGAATGAAATAAAAAATGGGAAAAGAAGGATTGAGCGAACTAGTAAATCCATTGACACCCAGTCATATAGTGAGATCTGTAAGGACATTTTAGACCTTTATATATAAAATATATAAATATCCTCATAATATTTTGTAGACAATCATTATATTCAGTAAATATTTTTCAGGAAATTATCAAAGTATATTCAATGAATATTCATAGGAAATGACACTCAACCTTCCACTCAAAACCAGTAAAGGTTGCTTGAATGACATCGGAATTTTAATTAGACAAGTATAAAGCAGAGAGGGGTTGCACGCTCGTTTCCCCAGACAAATAAAAAATAAATTTTCACATCAAGTAGATCTATCCCAAGTAGCAAAGAGTCATAAAATTAACATAATGACTTCTTATACCGTCTTAAAGACCACGTATTTGTATCTTTTAAAACCAAAAAGTTAATGTGCGTTTTATAACCTTCAGGCGTTGCTATGACGTCGTGTAGTAGATATAACGAGAGTACAATAAAGAATTCCTGAGATGAAGTTGTATTGTGGTTTCTATGTAAATAAATTGTATGTGTCGTTGAGTAGAACTTGAGAGCAGTTGCTGTGAGGTTATTATGACAATGAACATATGTGGTTCTAATGAATAGATTTTTGAAACGTTTCTTCGACTACATATTGTACTCAAGTAATGTAGTTTTATCAACTGATGAACTTTGGTCGTAATGATTACATTATGTATCTAGGTTAGATTATTTTTGTTGGTTATGTTATTTTTGTTGGATAGGTATATTGTGTTATGTATGTAGAATATTCAGTTCCGTATAAATGATTAAAATGCCAAAACAAAAATCCAGTCTGCCTTACAAGAGAACTGGATCGTATAGAAAAATATAAAGAGGAAGGATGAGTGCCTACCTCAAAATTAACATCTGAAATAATTAATCAGTCTATCGAAACACTGCAAAAAAAATGAAGTTCATCCAGTTCCTTCAATTGTTTTCACAACAAGGAAAGACATAAATAATATGTATGTGCACTTCGAGTGATAAATAAAAAATATTTAAATATAACTGTTCAACATCAACATAACCTCTATTGTAAATGTCAGTTATTTTTAGCGTTTTCCATTAGGCGGAACTAGCAGAATGCTTATGCACTCAGTGTATATCTTTTTCTGTTTTGATAGTGTTACGACGTTAGTACAACAAAACTTGCTACTTGTGGTCACAGCGACTTCATTACAACTTTTTTATATAAGATATTGCGATGTCTTTGAGATACTCGTATGATAGTACATACCGGAGTAATTACAACTTTTCGACACTAGAAGGACCGCATCCATGTTTTTCGATTGATTGATAACATCATTCTGGTAGCCATATTGGAACAAAAATATTTAAAATAAAAAATATGGGACCCTGGGTGTTATATCAGTTTAAAAATCATTGGAGATGTGCTAATCAAGTATCTTTCGTAATATGGTCTACATATTTCAACGATTAATGAGAAAAATTGATGAAATATATTTTTTCTGAAATAAAAATAAATATTTATCTCTCTTCATTTTCGAGGCACATGAATTTTAAGTGAGTAGAATTGGATTTTGATTGTAAAAATGAATTTGCTTGGTCACTAGAGTTTCAGAACAATTCTTAATGACATAAATGAAAATCATTTTTATCTCGATAACTATCATGGTCACAGAGTATCATGAACATGTAAAGGAAGGCTGACTTATATATTATATTGATATTATATAAAATCTTTTGATATGGTATACATATTGTAATACTATATTAGAAAGATTATGACCTTCATGCATAATGATATAATGACTACACTAAGACCACAGAACGACCCTTTTGCGACTGGCTTATATAAGTCTATACTGGCAAGTCATTACCACTACTCTATAATGTCGATGTGACGTCGCAAGAGTGTACCTTTTTGTCGTATTGGCATACATAGCGACGTCTTAGCATATTACAAGACATAAGTCATAGACTTTTGCGAAAGGTCTAGTAGACGTCTGTACAACCGAATTATGACCTCTGTGTGCTACTTGGGATATGAGTTATGTGTCCCTTGCTAGGTTATTCTTAAAAAAATATTCATATCGTAACATGCATTTGAGAATTTGTCCTGATTATATAAGCAACAACTTTCACTTACTTTTTCCTTCTTGCTGAAGAAGCGTCCCAATGAAGACTTGAGGCCCTTTTTTTTCTGCGCCGCCGCAGCAGCCGCGACCGCAGCTGCAGAGGACATATCGCGCGGCAAGCCCGTGATCGTGTTCTTGTGTAGACTCTCCTGGCTGCTGTGACGAGAGGACAGAGGTGATGGAGGTGTGTGTGTCTGCCCTTGCCTAAACATACTACAATCTACTGTCTAAACTATGTCTAATCGAGCGCATAGTTAGCATGCAAGCAGATACGTGCCAGATTTCGGTATGGGAAATATAAATGATTATTGCTTTCAAGATTTGACTTATTGTTGACAAATATGCCCACAATGAATATAGATATAATAAAATACGAACACAATGATAAAAAGACCAACTTTGAATGAAAAATAAATATTTTGACAAATACAATAATTTTACAAAAAATATTAATTTTTGACTTGGAAGTTTTGACGTAGAATTTCCCCAAATTATATACAGGGTTAATATAAGTGCGTTAAAATATTCAAGTGACGTATTCCTGAGACAATTAAAAAAAAAAAAGTCTATATAAACTTGTGTCCGGAGATGCTTTGTTTCGGAGATACAGGGTGTTAAAATTGAATTTAGTTTGTTCGCTTTTCAAAAATAACTTTTGCAAAAAATAAGTTATTTGCACGAAATTTGGTACCCGGTGTTTTTTTGACGTGGGAAATCATAATTTCGTATTAATTTTCATGTAATATCTAGAGGGCGCTGCGTACGCTGTCATTATTTATTTCAAATTGCCCTAACATTTTTGACAGTAAACTGTTGGTACTTTTCATGACAAAACCTTATTCCCACACCTTTTCCAAGTAAAAAAGGTACACTTCCTCAACAACGCTGGAGGTGATCATATTCGAGATATTTACAATTTTCTATATCGATGCATGTTACTTAGCTCCTAGGGCGCTAAGTGAAGTTGCTGAGAACACTACAAAGACTAAGTATGTGGTAGGTCTCGTCAAAATAAACTACTTTTTTTCTATGAAATGTTTATCCCTGTATATATATTTTTAAGTGTCTTACGTACGCAAAAAAAATCTGAAATACCTACCCACTCTCTCAACTGCACATGAACACAATACACGCAACAGCAATACTTTAATAGTACCTACACATCGAACACTAGCATATGAGAGATCACCATATTATAATGCAATAAAATTATATAATAAACTCCCACTGAAAATCAAGCAAATTCCTGGTCAACTTAAATTCAAAGCCGAGGTAAAAAAACTTCTTGTGAATAAATGTTTTTATAGCATACATGAATACTTGGATGATAACTAACTATCTGTATATTAGCTTTGAATAGTGCCTTCCTGTTTGTAAATGTTTATCTCCATCTATTGCTATTGCTATATATGTTTTTTTTAATGTATATGTTTTTTGTATAGTACCTATTTATTCCACCATAATATTTATATTATCTATTTATTTATGACAATCACTTTATGACGTGCCATATGTACTACCTGTACCTGAATGGTTAATAAATTTCTATTCTATTCTATTCTATCGAAAAATGATTTGTTTTCGAGATACAGATTGTTGAAATTTTTCAAAACATGGTTGGTTTTTGTCATAAGTTTTTTGCAATTTTAGTTTTTTTCATCAAACTTTATACGCAGTATACCCGGACAGACTTCTTCTAAACTGAGCATTATCAAACTACTTAATCAGTATTGCCAAATTTTATTTCAATAATTTTTGTCACTCCCGCTTGCAAATTGAGTTAATTAAATCGAGAAGGCTATGAACGTTCGTTTATAAAATTAGAAGTTCGCTGTCACATTTTCAACTACTATTCATTGACAAATTCACAGTTCGGAGTTTATAAAGTGATTTTTTGGTACCATGCCCGACTTTACGAATGCTGAAATGGCTGATATGGTTTTTGCATACGGCTTGGCTGACGGAAATTCAACCGAGGCCAGACGCATCTATCAGGAAAGGTATCCCCAACGCGTCACTCCTTGTGCAGCGACATTTGTGAATCTTTTCCGGCGACTTTCCGAATCTGGAAGCTTTGAAAGAAATTCTGCAGTAGGACGGCCATGGACTACAAAACTGTGGAATTGGAGGTGGAGGTTCTCTAAGAAATTAGTGAACATCCAGAGACAAGTACAAGAAAAAGTAATCAAACTTTAAATGTGAGTTACATGACCGTTTACAGAATTTTAAAGGAACAGCAATTATATCCTTATCATATTCAGCGTGTCCAGGCACTTACGCTACGTGATTTTCAACTACGTATCGAATTTGCTCAATGGCTTCAAAGAAAAGTCGAACAACATCCCCAAATTTTATAGGAAATACTATTCACAGATGAAGCAAATTTTTCAAGAAATGGTATCATGAACTTCCATAACAACCACATCTGGGCGGAAGATAACCCACATGCAATAACGCAAACTCATTTCCAAGACAGATTCTCTTCTAATGTATGGGTAGGCCTAATTGGGGATTATTTAATTGGGCCCTATTTTCTCCCCTTACCTTTGAATGGAGATGCTCACCAACATTTTTTGGAACACGAGCTTCCCCAGCTTATGGAAGATGTTCCCATTGGTCTCCGAAATCACTCTTGGTTTATGCACGATGGAGCCCTTGCTCATTTTAGTCTGATAGCAAGAAATTTCTTAGACGTAGCATATCCCCAACGATGGATAGGAAGAGGAGGCACTCAGCATTGGCCCCCGAGGTCACCGGACCTCAATCCCGTCCATTTTTTCTTTTGGGAACACCTAAAATCACTAGTTTATGCTAGCCCCATTGAAAACGAGAAAATGTTAAGGGATCGCATCATAGCTTGCTGCGAAACGATAAGAAACACTCCCGGCATTTTTCAACGGGTGCGGAATTCTTTGATGAGGAGAGCAGAAGCTTGTATTATTGTTGGGGGTCGTCACTTTGAACAGTTGTTGTAATAGTTGTTTAGTTCAATTTTTATATGTTTAATTGCCTAATAAATAACATACTCCGAATTGTTTTTTTACAAACTCCGAAATGTAGCACTTTCTAATTGAATAATTAAACCTAACAATTTTTTTAAATTTGGATTGATTAAGCAGTTTGATAATGCTCAGTTTGAAAGAAGTCTGTGTTTAAAGTTTGATGAAAATAACTAAAATTGCGAAAAACTTATGACAAAAACCAATCATGTTTTGAAAAATTTCAACAATCTGTATCTCGAAAACAAATCATTTTTCGATAAACATTTCATAGGAAAAAAGTAGTTTATTTTGACGAGACCTACCACATACTTAGTTTTTGTAATGTTCTCAGCAACTTCACTTAGCGCCCTACGAGCTAAGTAACATGCATCGATATAGAAAATTGTAAATATCTCGAAAACGATCACCTCCAGCTTTGTTGAGGAGGTGTACCTTTTTTACTTGGAAAAGGTGTGGGAATAAGATTTTTTCATGAAAAGTACCAAGAGTTTACTGGCAATTTGAAATAAATAATGACAGCGTACGCAGTGCCCTCTAGATATTACATGAAAATTAATACGAAATTATGATTTCCCACGTCAAAAAAACCCCGGGTACCAAATTTCGTGCAAACAACTTATTTTTTGCAAAAGTTATTTTCAAAAAGCGAACAAAAAATTCAATTTCAACACCCTGTATCTCCGAAACGAAGCATTTCCGGACACAAGTTTATATAGACTTGTTTTCTTAATATTGTCTCAGGAATACGTCACTTGAATATGTTAACGTACTTATGTTACACCCTGTATAATATGACTTTGAGAACAAGATTATTTTCAATAATTCGCAAAACCCTTTGAATGTTTTGGTACCGTTTAGAGCTGCTAGTAGTTTATTATTAGTTTATTCTTGCCTAACTAATTTTGGTGATGAAAGTTTAGAATTTTCTGTATAGCTAGTGATGGTGCTACTTTCTGTGATTTTGCATGTAGTAGTTGATATTTCAAGAATACATGATGGAGTTACTAAGTCTACATTTTGTTTGTCTGTTTGCTTTTTATGTAGCACAGAAATCATTCATCACATTCCACTTTTTTCCTCAAGTTTAGAATGAAAAAGGCACCCAAAACTAATGTTTATTACCTCATTTATTTTCAATTCAGTTATATTTTATTATAAAGTGTTTTCAGTTTTGCAAGCAAGACTGGTCCCATTTACCGAAATCATGTCATTTTCACAGATCCATTGATTTAAAAATATTTCAATAAGTATTCTGTATGTGTTTTTGTAATGAAACAATTTCATTTGTTATACATCAATAATTTTCCTATGGGGTAGAAAAAAATCGTATTCATTTTTATACATTGTGTTTGTATTCTTATTGCAATTTGTTTTTGTACCACTCCATTTTTATTCATATGCCAGTAACTTTTCTGATTGACCTGAAAAAATATAAATCACTTTATTATGATTTCCTCTGATGATATCTTCCTAATCAAATCAAGCAAAATTGAGTGATAGCCAAACAAAATAATTTTTCATTCATATATGAAAAACATAAATAGTGAAATGACCACTTATATATTAATTCCACAAATAATATTTAGATTGATCATTTATGTTTTCCATCCGAAAAGTCCTCATTTAATTCGGAATTTGCATTATTTTCAATTCATAATTTCTCAGGCCTCAAATCATTTTAACGAGCCTACTGCAAGTAAACAGAACTCCACCCATATCACATTCACATTTTATTTATATCCCAATAGTCTATGATTTATTTTTTTATGTTTCCTTCTTGAATAGTTATCAAAGTTAGTAGAAATAATCTTTTTCGGCGAGGATAATTTCAATTATACAAATTTAAAACAAGTACTATGGACCGGACACAAATACCAAGTGAAGAGGACAAACCAGAAACGTTCGGGCAATATAGGCTGAATAGAATGACGAATTTGTAAATACCAAAAAGAAGTAAACAGTTGTCAACAAATATCAAATGGAGAAATCATGTAATTGAAGCAAAAATTTCATTATTTGGTTGACTAACCAAAAAATTACCATGGCATAATTATACAAATTAATCGAAAAATTTCGACCTAGAAACAAGACATACCATTGTCAACATAATCCAATTGAAATGGCGTGAGGCTTTGTAAGACGTATTTTAATAAAAACATTGACTACATCCATTAAGAGTCTTCTAATGACTGACACCCGTATTTCAGATGCCCTAACAAATCATGTGGGGGACTATCCTTTTATTCCATCATTAGACTTGTGGATGGGGATGGGTCTGATGATTCAGGCGATTGTATTTTTGAAACAGATTCCCGATATCCGCCCTAAGCCAAAACTTTTACCAATATTTAAGTTAATTTCAAAGAGCCCAATATCTATGAACTTTAAATTGAAGATTGTTCATTAGATACTTATTGAAAGTTTTTGTTATTTATTGTTGATTTTTACAATTAATTGAAATAAATATTCCTCGAGATATAAATATAATATGAAGTACTGTAAGAGCTCTAGCAGCGACCACTACATCTATTTTTTAATAGAATATTCATGCTAATTCCGAATTGTGGAAGATGAATAGAAGACATCTCAGCACCACATAACAAATAAGTACTTTTCGAATAATTGAACACTAAACTGATTTGTTCATATATAGTAATTCTAAATGGAATAATATCAACTTTTTTTCTCCTACATTTTGCTGATACATGTAAAATTTGAAAATTGTTGAATTATACAAAAAGTACTCAAACTTCAAAACATCTATAACCTGTAAGAAACTCCTGGTGGTAAACTACCGCCTCCCGTTCGTCTAGCAATGCAATAAAAAAATACATTCATAATCGTTTGCTGTAGAATTTTATATAATAGATTATTATTTTATGGTCGAATGCCTATGAGAAAGTACAGATTGATAAATATAATAAATACCACACTTTTCCTTTTCAACAAATTAATGTTGCGGAGAAAATCTAAATGTAGTTACAGTTTTTGGCACTGAAAATGTCTAAAAATGAGCAACTATGGATCAATCTCCCATCTTTTGAATAATTATGAATATATATTCTTCGGATAGTTATTGCATAAAATTTTATTTTTGTACTGCAAAATAATTTCTGCTATTTTCATTTTTTAAACCCCCCTCATGAGATATCCATAAAAACGTGTTTTCTTTTTCCATTATGGTTTGCCATTAAAGATACTATGGTATTTTTCAGAGGTTACTTGCAATTTTTGTATTTTCATTTTGCAATATTATTGACCTACGTCTTTTATACATTTTGCAAGGTTCTCATTCATAAATAAAATCAAATGGATTTTTTATTGATCACATCATGATATATTAATACATACCTTCGGAGTTCTTCCTGACTATGGGCTAGAGCTTGTGCCACTCGTTCTAGCCTCAATGACCTTGCAGTTAGAGGTGAGGCTCCTCCTCCACTACTGCTGTCTCCTCCCAAATGCATTTCTTCTCTGGACATCTCCGACGAAAGTGGTGCCAATTGGATCTAGGAAAAATTCCTCTCAGTGAAAAGGAAAAACAAAATCCAGGTTTATACTTTCATGCAGCTGGTGAGTGAGAGAGGTCATAATTCATATGTGTGTGTTGTGTCTGTTAAAGCCAACAATTGTACTTGTGGTACGATCCATACGATAAACAAACACTGGTATTGTTAGGGTGATTTTAATGCTTTATATAGAACCCTAAAATTCAGACAGAGACATGAACAAAGTCAATAATAATGTGTTGGGAAAATGAAACAACTGTGTATAAATTTCTTCATAATTTCTTTGATAAATAAACTTTTTCTTCAATTTAATGGCTATATAATTGCACAGATTGACAAGAAAAAAATATTAATTATTTTATTTACTTTTTGATATATATGAATAATTTTTTATTTATAAAAGTTATATTTTGAATTATGTGAAAAAATTAAAAACTCAATTTAAACCGACTTAGAAACTTCGTTGCGTGGTCAATCAACATGAAATAGTTAAATTTAAAATAAAGAAAGTTTACAAATTCTACATATTTGGTTATCTAACCATAATTAAAAAGCTAACATGGAAACATATTTCATCATTGGAAATGAATAATACAATCAATAATTTTGCTATCAGTTATTAATTAAAACAAAATCCAACAAGTGGTGGAAACAGAGTATATTAGTGTAATCATTGAGGAACACTTCCCATGTTACAAAAATTCATATAACATCAATAAAAAAATGCAATTTAAATAAATCCACTAGAGTACAGTGGACCAAGTTAATAACATCGGACAAAACTAGGGATTTATAAAGCAATACCTATTATAACCACTATCAAGTAAGTTTTTAAGAAAAATAATAAATACATTTACATCAAATCTACGTTGTATGCATTTTGTATTACAAAAACTATTATTCTAAATTCATTTTAAATGATACAAGACACAATTTCGAAATTATCTGTCATAATCTGTCAAGATCACACAGATATTTGATATTGAGACAAAACACTGTAAAATCCTAAAATAATGTAAATGAAGTACAATATACTTTTGGTGATGATATACTAAAAAGTTGTGATCTGTAATCTGAAAATAATTTTGAATATTATAACTAATACATTTAATGAAATATCTTTTGCCGTGACCATTCAAAAATATCTCATTGATATTAATGCTATTATTGCAAAATAATCTGAAAAATTATTATTGGTTGATGCCAAAGCTGAGCAGCAGGAAAGTAGAAGCCTCCGGTCAAGGAACATAGACTAGTTGAGTAACACTCAAATATACCTGGTGTCAAGTCACATTTCAGAAAGTTATATTGATATAATCAGTTTGATTTTTGATCGTAATATTTGCATTGTTAAAACCTAAAAATATTGTTTATATAGGTATGAAATTTCTTCAAATGTTTTATTCGTCATGTAAAAATTCAGCTGCAGAATAACAACAACAAATTGTTGGAGGTTATGTTTTGAAACTTGACATGTGTTCAATTTGTGAAAGAATTACCTAGAAAAATTAAATGATTTCATATGTTATTCTTTCATCTCAAGAAAAATACCTACATATTTTTATATATATATATATATATTGTCATAACTATATGGCCTAATGAGCCTTAAAAGGGGGTAAGAATCAACAGAACAAACATACATCTAGAACTACTTATAGAATGCTGCCAGAACTGCAGCTCAGTAGTTGAGACTGCATTTCTGTAAAATTGGAACTCTCTTCAAAAATAATTATTTCAACTTCTAACTTGTAATGTGTACATTGCAATCCCGCGATATTGCCAGCAACGCTCTTTTATATCTAACACACATTGTCCGATGTGATCCAATTCCAAACAATTCGAGGTTGATTCACATTCAAACAAAATGAGTATGATAAACATATGAGTATGATAAACATATGAATGTGCTAACCCTAATCAGGAGAATATGGGTCGATCAGCTTTGGGGGGTCACATTCCTGACAATATATATATATATATATATATATATATATATATATATATATATATATATATATATATATATATATCTACACCGAAAAGTCTTGCATGAATTATAGCTATAGAGCCCTCGTACTATAACTGAATATGTCGAACACTCCAATGTATTTTATTTAAAAAAAAAAACGATAACAGATAAAACAAAACCGATACCAGCAATCTGAGACATTCAACAACGTTCATTCGATCATGAAACATCAAATGAAATGAAAGAATAATAGTTGAATTATATTGTAAGTTTTTAATGTCCCTTTTAATTTTTAAACGTATTTGATGTTATGTAACGTATTATGTTTTTAACCTTTACATGTTTTACATTATTTTAAAGTTACCTGAAGATGACATAAACAATGTCGAAACGTCGAATGAAATAAAAAATATATAGAATGACTAAGGCCCTCATTCCGAGAAAATAAAGAATATATATATATATATATATATATACAGGGTGTATTTTAACTTGTTGCACACCCGTGAATGACAGGTGTATAATGCCATTTGATAACAAATTACAGTGGTTAAAAATTCGAAACAAAAAATGTGGAAAAACTTTTTTTTTTGTCAAATTTGTCAAAATTTTGGAAACCGCGAAACAGTGAAATTTTGGTAGGTAATACATATTTTTAAATATTTTTTTTTTCTGGCGTATTAAGGACTTCAAATGAAAAATATTTTCATTTTTTGATGGACCATCTCTGTTAGCAGTTGTGCAAGAAGTTAGATTACACCCTGTCTATAAATATTTATGATGATGTGGGTTGTTTATTTTATTTTGTTTTTTTATTGATGGATAATTATTATTATTTTATTAACCACTAGTCATCACAATAATTTTGCAATTTGTTATGATAGTAAGTTTGATTGATTTGATTTATTAAATAAAAAACACTTTTCATGACAATAGAAAGTCCGGCTATGTTGTTCTTACTCTTTTTCAAACACCATTTTACCTTTCCTTTGTTACCGTATTCTCAGTCGGTATGCCTATGGAGACATGATCATCCTACAGATCAGCAGAGTTCAGTTGCGCCATCTAGTTGCTTTGTTTGAAGTCAAGTTATTGTTTCATGAAAATATAGTTCGTGATATGATCAAATGATGAATAAAGAAACAGAAAATAGTTAAATTTGTTTTTCTTTTTATTGAAATGAATATTTCCAACGGTTTCAAACTCCTACTCCTGCGATATCTAGCTTATATTAAATATAATCGAATCTATGCACTTAAAAAAATCATCACATGACTTGCTCATGCGTAATAGAATGAATGAGTAAACAAATATTTACAGGTTATATTGACAAAGTGGTTATGAGTATGAAATAAAGTTCACCACTGTGGATACCCAAGTAGCACAGAGTCATAAAATTAACATAATGACTTCTTATACCGTCTTAAAGACCACGTATTTGTATGTTTCAAAACCAAAAGTTAATGTGCGTTTTATAACGTTCAGGCGTTGCTATGAAGTCGTGTAGTAGATATAACGAGAGTACAATAAAGAATTCTCGAGATGAAGTTGTACTGTGGTTTGTATGTGAATAAATTGTATGTGTCGTTAAGTAGAACTTAAGAGCAGTTGCTGTGAGGTTATTATGACAATGAACATATGTGGTTCTAATGAATAGATTTTTGAAACGTTTCTACGACTACATATTGTACTCATGTAATGTAGTTTTATCAACTGATGAACTTTGGTCGTAATGATTACATTATGTATCTAGGTTAGATTATTTTTGTTGGTTATGTTATTTTTGTTGGATAGGTATATTGTGTTATGTATGTAGAATATTCAGTTCCGTATGAATGATTAAAATGCCAAAACAAAAATCCAATCTGCCTTACAAGAGAACTGGAGTGTATAGAAAAATATAAAGAGGAAGGATGAGTGCCTACCCTAAAATTAACATCTGAAATAATTAATCAGTCTATCGAGGACCTGCAAGTGTTTTTATTTTCAGCGTTTTACATTAGGCGGAACTAGCGGAATGCTTATGCACTCAGTGTATATCTTTTTCTGTTTTGATAGCGTTACGACGTTAGTACAACAAAACTTGCTACTTGTGGTCACAGCGACTACATTACAACTTTGTTATGTAAGCTATTGCGATGTCTTTGAGACACTCGTATGATAGTACATACCGGAGTAATTACAACTTTTCGACACCAGAAGGACGGCATCCATGTTTTTCGATTGATTGATAACATCACACTGGTAGCCATATTGGAACAAAAATATTTAAAATAAAAAATATGGGACCCTGGGTGTTATATCAATTTAAAAATCATTGGATATGTGCTAATCAAGTATCTTTCGTAATATGGTCTACATATTTCAACGAATAATGAGAAAAATTAATAAAATATATTTTTTCTGAAATGAAAATAAATATTTATCTCTCTTCATTTTCGAGGCGCATGAATTTCAAGTGAGTAGAATTGGATTTTGATCGTAAAAACGGATTTGCTTGGTCACTAGAGTTTCAGAACAATTCTTAAAGACACATAAATGAAAATCATTTTTATCTCGATAACTATCACGGTCACAGAGTATCATGAACATGTAAAGGAAGGCTGACTAATATATTATATTGATATTATATAAAATCTTTTGATATGGTATACATATTGTAATACTATATTAGAAATATTATGACCTTCATGCATAATGATATAATGACTACACTAAGACCACAGAACGACCCTTTTGCGACTGGCTTATATAAGTCTATATTGGCAAGTCATTACCACTACTTTATAACGTCGATGTGACGTCGCAAGAGTGTGCCTTTTTGTCGTATTGGCATACATAGCGACGTCTTAGCATATTACAAGACATAAGTCATGGACTTTTGCGAAAGGTCTAGTAGACATCTGTACAACCGAATTATGAACTCTGTGTGCTACTTGGGTAAATATTACCAAAGACCTCAAAAAGTGTCTAATACCAATGATATCACTTCGTTTATTTGTGTTTTTAAAAAGTACCTGTAGTTCGTTGCGTTTGTGAACTCACGAAGACTCCTGGCTGTGTCCAGTGCTTTGGAAAGTGAACTTGTCCGACGTTGGCCCCCTTTTATTGTTGATTATGTCCTGTGTGGAATGTGATCTGGATAGCGGGTAAGTGGTTTCTTGCTCAAATAGTTGTAGGCTGTTTCTTGGTTTGGATTATTGATTGGATTGCTCTCACAGTTGTGTTTTCTGCTCATTTGGATTTATTTTCTAACCAAAATTATTTTTTTTACCCTCTTTTCTTCCTCCCGTAATTTTTGTTTTTTGGCATGAAATTTTAGTTTCCACACACTTTCAAAAGCAACTTTTTTTATTCTACACTATGAAACTTATTTAATATACAGCTTATATTTCTATACATAATATTATTTATACAGATTGGTTATACATTCTTATTCAACCATTTTCTGTTCTCAGATTTAATATTTTATCATTTTTTTATGAGAAATTATTTGACATGTCCCTGTTATGTTCCCTTGTGTTGAATAATTTTTATCTGTTTGAATTCTAAGATTTTGTTTGTAGATTTTGATGTCTATTCTTTTTATAGGTTGTGCAATCTAGTTGGATAGTTGGAAACCTATTGATGTCAATAGAAAAGCTCCACTGCTAAACTCTTTGGTGATTTGCGTGAAACAAAAGATGGTAAAGGTTTCAAAAATGCAAAATGCCCAGAAAAATTGTAAAACCACCATAGCAGGTATTCATGTGATGTTTAAGTATAATTTTATAATTTTTTTATTCTTTTAATAGTTAACATATATTTGATATCATAACAATATATATATATATATATATATATATAATTTGACAATTAAATAATTTTAAAAAGTTATAAAAATGCAATTTTAAAAATATGGAAAAAGGTATAAAGCAATCGTTTCTACTAATAAAATAATTTTCAATTCATATTTGAAATTTCTTGAAATTTATTGTTTTTATATCAGCTGGTAACATATATAACAAATTATTATCTCATAAAAATAGACACCTTTTCCAAATCTGGACCTTATATGTGAAGTGCATAAATAATTATGTTGGCTTGTACTGTCTGTCGGCTATCCTTGTTTAGACGTTACTGACAAACAAGTTCTTTGCCGGTGTGGTTTGTTACTCATCTTGTTTATGTTACTTGATCGGAGGGTGAAGCGGATTATACTTTCTTATAGAACGTCACATTTATTAAAATATTTTCTTTTAAATATATGTATTTTAATTCATTGAATTTCTTATCAAAACTACAATTAAAAACAATAAATTACCGGAGGCTTTTAATTTCAGTGAAATGCATTTACTGCAAATAATTTTCAACCATTATTTAGACAATCCAGTGTTAGATTATCGTATATACCATGGTTGGTATATTATTTGGTTATTTCAACAAACCTGACTAGATGGCAACGATTCAGACAAGGCGCCGGGACTCAATGTTGAATGATATTGTTGCAAATGCGCTGGAGACATACTGGCTGGTGCCTACAAAATTACATTTTCAGACACCAAAAATTTATTTTTAATTCAAATAGTATGTCTGTGAATAGTTGGCTTTATGACAACAAAAAATATTAAAGTAATATGAGTGCATGCGTAGGAACAAAAATCCACCACCAATTCACTTTCTTTCCTTTGAATATTTTTCTTTTGATTGTATGACAATACATTCTTATTGTGGTCACATGTGGATTTTTTGTGTATCAAACTTTCTTGGACAGTTTTTGCCAAAAGTTTCGGATCTTGTAATTCACAATTGTTTTGTGTAGTTCCTATACCACTGTCATATCATTTTATTAACAGCATTTAGGTTTAGGGATTGGACATACCTAAGCCCATGAATAACGGGCATAGGATCTGATATTATAAGGAAGTACAGTGGTTAAAAATTAAAAAATTTAGGTAAAATTCAATAAGTTTTTTGGGAGAACCACTGATTGTTGGCCAATAATCCAATAGTCCGAGCAGCGCGCTGTAGAAGAATCATAAGAATACACTAGCAATTCGTGTATGCAAGACACAGGATACAATGTTCCATACTCTGCTCTGCCAAGTAACGTACATCATGAATGAAGGAAAGAAGGACATTGCGAAGTTGTGATAAGTATGCTGGGTTCATCTGTGATTGTTTTAAAATTGATGTAAATTTATTTTGTTTGCTTGAATATACATTTAAATATGTAGAATTTCAATTAATTGTGTGAGAGAAGTAAAAAGAGTATAGAGAATTCTAATACAAAATTAAAGCAGAGCAACGACCGATAAGATGAACATGTTCATAACATTCATTTAAGTGGCAAGCGACCGGCGATACGTCTTTTAACTTTTAGTTGAGATAATTAGTGACCGACAATGTTTTATTTTTCTACATGTTCTTGTCTTTAAAATTGTGATCGTGCAAAAACCTTAATTTTTCACCATTTTCAAAGTATCTACGAACCTAGGATAGACGTGGTTCTCAGTATTGAAAGATAAATAATAACTATTATGGTTATTATTACAAGTGCAGCAGGTAAACAACAACAAACTTGTGACTAAGCTAAATAGATGAAATCAATTAACACAATTTCAAAGCAGTATCCAGAAATCGTTAAAAAACTAAATTGCAAAAAATCCGACTCTGGTTGAATGGGGAAATAAAACATCGTATGAGTCACTGACATACTGACCTAGTAAACTGAAACTGCTGAGTGGAGAGTGGTAGCGCCACTTTTCAGCCGTTCCAGCAGTAGTCAAAGGTGTAAAATGTTTTATCAAATATTTTTTCAACTTATTTTCAATTATTCCTAATTTTTTATTGGATTATCAACCTTTATCAGTAGTGCAACAAGTTAGTTTACACCCTGTATATGTATTTATTGAACACATTTAAATTAAAGAAAGCACATCTAGCATCACAATATAAGAGCATTCGATAAGGATTTCCAATCAATATCTCAAATAGCACAATGTACTCACTCCTATAGACAACCAATGGATATCTTATTATTTTCAATTCTTCCCACTCGAAGTGAAAAAAATTTCAGTTATTAGTTCAAGAAGGGCAAATGAGTAAATTTACGCTGATAAGTTTCTATTATGTAATAAAAAATATCATAGGAACATTTTTCAGTAAACCTGGTTTTCCTCAAACTTATGGAAGTCAAGTACGTCAATAAGTGGAAAAATAACTGGCGAATGCTGGTACCCAGGTAACACAGATCTCTCCGCGAGATCTCTGAGAGGTTATAATTAGGATCTTATGCAACTTCCTATTGCGAGGTCTCGGTGATCGCTATATGCTGTAACTAAACGAAATTCTCACTGGTGTCCCCAGGAGAAATCTTGGAGTCCTCACAGTTCATTTGCCAGGTGCCAACTTATTGTGAGTTCCTAAAGATGTCCCGAACGTAACCTGAATGAGAAATTCTTATTGCGAGTTCCTAAAGTTATCGCGAATGTAACCAGAATAAGAAATTCTCAATGCGAGTCCTTGAAGTTATCCTGACCGTAACCTGAATGAGAAATTCTTATAGCGAGCTCCTAAAGTTATCCCGAATGTAACCAGAACAAGAAATTGTCAATGCGAGTTCCTGAAGTTATCCCGAGCGATATATATATTCTATTCTATAATACAGAGAGAAACAGACCGTGATCGTGAGTCGTGGATAGTGGAGATCATCCATCGTCCCTATCCGTTCGTCTAAAATACTGATGTGATTTTTAGTGTGAAGCTTAGCTGTGGATGGCGTTGATTGCTGTTTGCTCAAAGCACAAGGTGATTGTTTATCGTTTATATATGTATTTGTGTTTAATGAAGAGTAAGTGCTGTTTTTTACCATGTTCTCATTTTACTGAGGGTGTTTTTGTTGTGTAGGCCTACCGATGGTGTAATAGGTGTTAACTTGTTGCCGCCATTTTAAATTCATCCTGATACCCAGCAACCACCAAAATAGAATTTATTCATTTTATCATTTATCCTTTTCCAAAATTCGAAAATAGTAGTTTCAGGTCCTCAGGGTTTATTTTTTTCATTATTATTATTGTTATTGTACAGATTCTATATTCAAATTTGAAGCTAATTCGCCAAAGGCCCCAAACTATCCTTAACCTTAAGATAATATATCCCATAACTCATTTTGTACGACACAATGACAAATTATAAAAAAAATCTTCAAAAAGTTGCACCTTGATAAAATGAGCAGATTTCGAATTAAAAGGTTGCAAATATTTGCTTGCAATGTAGAAATACCGATTTCCAGATCATATTCATCATTAAATCGTGCTTTGATAACTACCATGGTTGTGGCACTGAAAAGAAGTTCATGTGAAATTGAAGCATTTGGAAAAAAACTCAAAAAAAGCTTTGTGGTAATAATTTGGAAAGAGTCAGTTTACAAAAAATTAAGTTATTATATGACCTTTGAGATCCTGTAACTTTGTAGTTTTTGTTTTCGTAAAAATAATAGATTAGGAACTTTTTGCAAGTAGAATCTCCCCCTGAGTTTTTTGTATCAAATATGATGATGAAGAATGAGAATTAAACATATAAGACTCTCAATTAATTGGTACCTCATTTTATCTCGATAGCACTACATTTTTTAAAGGAAAGTCATTTCAGACATATTATCCAGTGTTGCCTTACGGGGGGTTGTGGAGCTCTTTCAGTTTTTACACGCTTTATATTAGCTTACTTGTATGTTTGTTTGTTTGTAACCGACTCCTTTGGGCGCGATTTTGACCCACTTCCAGACGCCCGAATGATTTGAAATTTGGCAGGTATACATAATTCCGGTGACAATGCATTTAGAAATTTTTGTGTGAAAAAAAAAAATGGCGGCTTCAATATGGCGTACGAGTTTTATGATTATCGTCCGATTCGCTTCAAAATTGGTATCTGAGGGTTTTCGTGGTCGGAGATTATGATCTTTTGTCAAAATTGAAAAATTCAAGATGGCGGCTCCAAAATGGTGGACGAGTTTTGTGATTATGGTCTGATTCTATTCAAAATTGGTATGTGGGGGTTTTTGGGGTCGAATATTATGATTCTTTTGTAAATATTGAAAAATTCAAGATGGCGGCTTTAAAATGGCGGCCGAGTTTTGTGATTATGGATCATTCCATGTTTCAGTGTTCGGTCGATACTTTCCGGTCTCCCTCTTTCCTTTTCCCCAATTCCTCCTTTATTTTCAGGTACATCCAAATAGTAATAATGATGAAGTCTCCTAGAGTAAAACACTCCGGAAGCAAAATACCTCTCCATTCGGATTTCCGGGCGAGAGGTACTCGAGGGGACTCAACATTAAAAATTAATTTTTGCAACATCCGCGGACTCAACAAGAACATCAATGACGTCCACCATCACCTACAGACGAAAAAACCGGATATTCTGGCTCTAACAGAAACACAAGTAAACTCGTCCACTAACAAGGTCCATATGCTTTGTCCTGGTTACGAACTCCATTCTCGATTCAGGTTCAAAGGTGGAGTCTGCCTTTACGCTAAGGCTAACCTTTCATGCCAGCGTGAAGAGAGTTTGGAACCGAAAGACTTTGATGTGATGTGGTTCAAGCTATCTGATACCAAACTGACTAAGTTCCTCTGCTGCCTTTACCTATCACCTAATGAACCTTCATATAACGACCTCTTTGAGTTCTTATCACTCAAACTGGACTACATTCAGGAGAACCATCCAACAGCTGAAACCATAATCATGGGAGACTTTAATGTACATAACGCTGCCTGGCTCAAATTCTCTAACAAAACAGATGATGCAGGTCGTCAAGCAGAGGCCTTCGCATCACTCATGGTCTAGAACAACTGGTCGAGCTACCAACCCGCATCCCTGATGTCAACAACCAGTCTGCCAATACACTAGATCTTTTCCTCACCACCAATCCTGACCAGTATAGAATAGAAGTTTGTGCCCCACTTGGAAACTCTGATCACACCCTCATCTCCACAACATGCTCTTTCCATTTACCATCGAGCTGCACAATACCACCCCGTCTCATGTGGCATTACAATTCGGCCGACTGGGAAGGTCTTCGTATGTTTTTCTCAGCGTTTCCATGGAAGAGAGTTTGTTTCTCTTCAGTAGATCCAACACGATGTGCTGAGACAATTTCTGAAATCATCATGTTGGGGATGCAAACTTACATACCGAAGAAGAACATCATCCGATAAGACCTGGTTTAACAGAAACTGCTCTAGAGCTGTGGCTTCCAAACAGGCAGCATACCATCGATGGCTAAAACATCCGGGCCCTGAGACCAGAGCAGCATATGTCGAGGCTAGAGGCATATGCAAAGAGACAATAGAATGCTCAAAAGACGCCCACAATGCCAAAATAAGATCAAAACTTGTTGAATGTCCTAACGGATCCCGTTCATTTTGGTCTTTCGCCAAAGCTGTGGAAAGAAACTTCACTTCCAGCTCATTTCCTCCTCCAACCAAAGAAGATGGAACACTAGCAACGACTGCCCAGGAAAAGCCAATATCTTTGCGCACCTATTTGCTGGAAATTCCACTCTGGATTCATCGGGAAAACAACCCCGAACATTACACCTATTGACAGTCACATGCCCGAGATCACCTTTCGCCAACGTACTATCAGAAAGATTTTGCTGGGTCTCAACACCAACAAAGCCTGTGGATCTGACGGAATCCGCCGATTGTTCTCAAGAAATGTGCCCCGAACTAACACCTGTTCTTTGCAAGTTGTTCAACCACTCTTACAATTTGGGGTATTTCCGTCCAATTGGAAAATTGCAAGAGTACAGCCAGTCCCTAAAAGGCAAAAGGCCCTACCTAGCAACTACAGACCTATCGCACTGCTATCTATTATTTCAAAGGTCATGGAAAAAGCCATCAACATCGAGCTCATGAAATATCTGGAAGACTCAGGAATTGTCAACGATAGGCAATATGGCTTCCGCCATCAGAGATCAACTGGTGACCTGCTCGCTTACGTCTCACATATATGGCAGCTATCTATTGAAAAGTATGGAGAAACTTTAGCTGTGGCATTAGATATCTCCAAGGCGTTCGATCGAGTTTGGCACCAGGGACTCCTCGCCAAGCTTCCGTCCTATGGCTTGCCCCCTCAGCTGTGTTCTCTGCTTGCTAGTTTTCTCTCAAACAGGTCTCTCCATGTAGTGGTCGATGGAGTTTCATCTGACACTCTACTCATAAATGCTGGTGTTACGCAAGGATCTATTCTCGCACCAACACTATTTCTACTTCACATCAACGACCTGTTGAAAGCAACTTCATGTCCAGTACACAGCTTTGCCGATGATAGTACCCTCCATACCGCTTTCTCTTCCAGGGCCCCTATATCAGCCCGAGAAACCAGAAATGAACGAGGAAGAAATGTTAATAATATAAATATGGACTTAGCAACAATTCTCGAATGGGGATCTAATAACTTGGTAGAATTCAATGCAACCAAAACACAAGCATGTCTTTTCTCTAGAAAAGCCGATCTCACTGTGCCTAACATAACTTTGTCAGGAGTAACCATACCACTGAAGTCATCCATATCGATGCTTGGTATTACTATCAGCAATAACCTTTCCTGGGAAAATCACGTGAGGTCCATTGCCAAAAGTGCATCCCAAAAACTTGGTTTTTTGTTTCGTGCCAAGAGCTATTTCACCCCCAGTCAGCTGCTTATGATCTATAAGGCACAGATCCGACCTGTCCTGGAATACTGTTCCCATATTTGGAGTGTGGCACCTAAACATATCCTGAGGCTATTGGATTCTGTCCAAAAAAGGGCAATTCGTCTCGTCGGTGATGCCTCGCTTACAAACTCGCTCACTTGTCTGGAACACCGTAGAAAAGTTGGCGATTTGTCTCTATTTTATAGATATTTTCATGGGCGATGCTCTTCTGAAATATCAACAATCGTTCCTGCTTTGGCAGTCTCTTCGAGATTAACCCGTCAAGTTCAGTCATCACACCCCTTCGTGGTCACTTTGGAGACCTGCAGAACATCACTTTCCAAAGACTCGTTCATCCAACGAACAGCGAGGCTTTGGAACTCATTCCTAGGGGGGTGTTCCCCGAGGCATACAACCTTCAGAAATTTAAGAAGAACACCAACTCCTACCTTCTTTCCCTTGGTTCCCACGATGTTCTCTGAACATTACAGGATATCCCTTTTCGTGGGAACCAAAAAAAAAAAAAAAAAAAAAAAAAAAAGATTCTATTCAAAATTGGTATGTGGGGGTTTTTGGGGTCGGAGATTATGATTACCTAATTTGGTAAGATTATTCCATTTTTTTATTTGCAAAAAAATTATAAAAATAATAGTTTAGAAACCATGTGACTCCAACGAAATATATGATGTGATTACTCCATTAAAAAACAAAAAATCAGTAGGAGAGGATGAGATACCTATTAAAGTATTAAAATATGTAGCTGAGATGATTTGTCATCCTCTCAGCTACATAATAAACATTTCCCAGATAAGTTGAAGATTGCTGCAATCAAAGCTATTTATAAAAAAGTTGATAAAACAAATTGGCAGAACTATCGTCCAATAGCTCTCTTATCAAATATCAGTAAGGTTTTTGGAAAAATAATATATTTAAGAGTTGTAACATTTGTCGAGAGTCACAAACTGTTTTCAGATTCCCAAAATGTTTTCAGAAAGGGTAAATCTACTATACTTGCTTTATATAATGCCCTGACTGTGATATTGAACTCGTTGAACAACAAAAATAAAACTATAGCAGTATGTATAGATCTTTCTAAGGCCTTCGATAGGGTTGACCACACTACACTTTTGAAAAAGCTTGAATATTTCGGAATAAGAGGAGTTTCCTTGGAATTAATACGCTCTTACATAACAATATCTAACAGAAAGAGATGAAAAAGGCAAACTGATTAAATCTGATAAGAAAATGGGTGTTCCACAAGGTTCTATACTTGGGCCACTAATGGTTATTTTATATATCAATAATTTGCCTCATATAGTTGACCAAAAAATTGTTCAATTTGCTGATGGCACTTCTTCAATATTCAGCGACGTATCTTGACATGATATAAAAAACAACATATCGAATTCTCTAAATATACTAAAAAATTGATTTGAAATAAATAATCTAAAAATGAATATTGACAAAACTCAACTCATGAAGTTTTCTTATACGCAACAGAATGACACATTTTCATGGAGATGGAGATGAAATTACAGCTGCTCCTACCGTAAAATTATTAGGAATTACAATAGATTCAAGATTGGATTGGAAAAAACACATTGACCACCTAGCACGAAATATGGCAAGCTATTGCTATGCATTTGAGGTATTGGCTCAGTCAGTAAACATAGACGGTGCATTAATTGCGTATCATGCATACGTCCAATCTCGTGTTAGATATGGAATTATATTTTGGGCTAATTCTACAGATTCCCACAGAATTTTGGTAATCCAAAAAAGATGTTTGAGGAATACACTGAGTATGAAACAAACCGATAGCTGCAGAACTATGGATGTACTTTCTTTTGTGGGACTGTATATTTATGAAGCAGTAATTTTTGTCAAGGAAAATAATGAAATCTTCAAAATACTAGAACATGAGTACAATACTAGATTCAAACATCTAATCACAGATTTGAAAAAAATATTCTTATATCCGAAGAAATGTGGAATTCTCAGTTATAAAAATTTTCAATCACTTCTCCGATAATCTTAAAAAAATGCCAATAAATAAAATGAAGCACCATCTTGAGCATTAATTAATACAAAAACTGGAGGAATATTTTGGAGATAATCCTATATAATTTTAGTATTTTCAATATATATGTGATAATTGTATAAAATGTTATGTACCATAAGTATAAAATACCTTTTTAATGTGTAATTCTAGTTCATAAGCTTTTATATTTCCTCTTTTAGGTTTCTCTTCTTTCATCTATAATTCTTATTTATATTATTGACATGTTTCACACCCGTTTGGGTATTATGTATTGGCTTACCTTGTAAGATGAGATGTACAATAAACTTCATATTAGTTAATTGCTTGTTTCAATATTCTTCCTCTCTTCAGTTATAAGAGTGTTCTGATCTTAATACTGTTGCTGCAGCAACACACACATGTGTAGTTCAATTTATTCAATTTGTTCATCTTATTGATGTACGATTTACCTAATTTGTTCAGACTATAAATATGATATAAGAAATATAAATTGAATGCACCTTTTCTAGTTTTTTAGGCACCTATCTGTGACTTGAAAAAACAACCATACTATATGCATTTGACTAAGTTTGAGTATCCCAATAGGAATTCCTCCCACGAGCTCTCAGAGATATGCTGCCTCAACTTCCCAGAGATTTATACAAATATGTATCACAAAAGAATAACTCTGGGCGGGATGTACATATATAAAATAATTTATTACTTTTTCGAGGTTATGAAATCAGATGTGGAATAATCATTTGCGACTGAAAGATAAACTTCAGTTACTAGGTCTTTCATTGTTTAGGATAACCTCTTGGTTGTTGAAAAAGGAAACATTGTTCTCAATTGAAAATTGGAAAAAAAAAAACAGAATTGGAAAAAATCTATAAAAAATTGAAGTCACTTTTTTTAATATCTAACTGAAAACAACTATTGTGTGAAATCCCTAACTTTTAATCTGAAAAAATCTGATTTACATTTTTATTTAGATATTTTATTGAAAAACTTTTTATCTAATCTAAGAAAGTTTTTTCAGGGGAAAAGTTAGGGATATTTCACAACAAATATTGTGATATAAATATATGTATATCAGATGATGTCAATGTCCAACACGCCGCATGCTATTGTGGCGGGGAAGTAGTTGTTTTCTGTTAGATATTACAAAAAGTAACAAAAATTTTTTATCGTATTTTTTTTTTATTTCAAACAAATATTTTTTTCGATTTTTAATTGAGATCGTTTTTCCTTTTTTAATACATAAGAATATCTTGTACAACTTGCAATGCCACACCAGAAGCACTGCATCAACCTCACATAGATATCAACAAAAGCAGTTGACGTGAATTTCCCAATGCGAAGTTTTCACAGAACTCGCCAGAGGCACGCCTGCAATGATCACACAGCTAGCTTTCATGCGAGCTCACAGAGACCTCGACATGAGATGTAAATGTACTCACCACAAGATTTCGCAGAGATCTTGCCAGAGTGTATTATTCGAGAATTTCCACATGGGATATCGCTTAGAATATCCCGGCGGCGGACATTTGCCGGAGATATAGAGCTGTCAAAATCTTCTCAAAGAAGTTACAATGGCGTCACAATTTCCTAAAAAGAGTTCGTCCAGATATCTTTGGGACCTCTTTGTGTTGCCTGGGGTGCTTCGACATCGAATTCAAAATTTGATGTAGAATCATTAAATGCATTGAAGAAATATAAAGTGTTATAAAAAATGTGTAGCTGTCTAAATTCACTGTTGAGAACTTTGAACCTACACAAGGAGCCCGAACAACGATGAAAAATAAAACAAAATTTTCACACTAGGAAGGAAAAATAGGTGGTTATACTGTCATTTTAGTAAAGCAGTGGTGAATTCTTGGAAAAAAACAAAAAAAAAGCAATTTAAATATTGGAAAGAGTCACGCAACCCAGCTCACCGTGTGATACTTATGTAAATAGTCCCTTTGAGGAGAGTGGTGTGATTTAGGTGTAGATCTACCGCTTACGGGAGGACTCTGACGTTCCAAGCTCCGTCCACGTGCCAAAAGATTCATGTGTTCCATACTGCCAACGCGTGACTCCAACTCTTCTGCTCTAGCTTCCGTGGTTTGTTTCTCTTCCTGAATCAACCTGATTTCATTATTGATGGCGTCCAGCTGTTCCTGGAGCATCATGGCTAAGGTTTGAGCGTCCGTGTGACCACTGGGCGATAGCATGTCTTGGGTGCTAAAAATGCTATCAGCATCATCACCTGCAATTTAAAAACTAATTTATAAAACATTGAAATACATTGGGTTGGGGGTTAGAGTTTATTGATATTATTTTATAGGTAGAGATAATTTTGCTGTTTGAGAAAAATTGTGAATAACTAAATGCAGGGTGTTTGAGAATATTAAGAAAAAGTCTACTCAAACAGAAATTTCAATTTATAAGACTCCTCATAATATCCGATACATATGCCAGCTTTATTTGTGTATTAGATATTTTGGTTTAACACAAATGTTACAACAATACATAAAGTATAATCAAGCGAGCCCAAACATCCTTGGGATGTTTTAATATGTTTCGAAAATGTAGGCTCACCAGTATCTACTTCCCAGATAGATATTTAGAGGATATTGACAAAAATTATTCGTTTGTCTACATGGTTGGTCCTTGATCAAATATATTTGATTTCAACATCAGGCGGTGGCACAATCGCATCTATTGCTATAGTGTTGAGTTTTTCTCTATTTTGCTTCTAGGAAGAAGCATTGACAAGTGAAAATAGAAAAATGACAGGTATGTAGCATGTAATATATCAACAAATGCAAAGTAGGTATTAAATATGAGTCATATCAGAAATATATAATCTCAAAAATTTACATGTAGATTAGCTTGTGAATAATATGAATATCATAATAATACAGTATCGGAAACAATTTATCTGGGGTATAGACAGAAATCTACACGAGCAACAAGGAACGCAATGATATGATAATACCACATAAACAAGAGAGACGCACTGCTGTGCGCCCCTCCTATTACCCCACCCGACGCATTAACTGACCACGTGGCAATGCGACACATCGCACAGCGAATCGACTCATTCTTGCCGAGCCGTGGTTGCGAAAACAAAAGACCGTGACAATTATTACCTTTTGAAACATGCCGCCTATTTACACAACCGCAGAGAAAGTACAGATCGTTAAGTGGTACTTTGGGGGTAATTCTGTACAAGATACAAGAAATCTATTCATAGTGGCTTTTGCAGATAGACCTGTAGCTACGGTAGCGACTGTCCTTTCAATTATTAATAAATTTCAGAATTTTGGGTGTGTGCCAGCACTTTGCAAAAAATGTCCCATAAATCCACCACCGCATCCTAGACAAATACCCGAGGAACGGGAAATAAGAGAAACACAAGTGTGTGCATTGGCAGAAACGACACCTTGTTCGAGTAGACAGATCGCCAACGAAGTGAATTTGAATGAAAGAACTGTAAGGAATATTTTGGAGAGAAACGGTTATAATTGTTTCAAAGTCAAGACCACACAAGAACTTTTGCCTGGAGACCATTTCAGACGTATGGAGTTTTGTGAAACAATGGTCGAAAAATGCAATAGGACATTTCGTGTAAATGATGACTTTCTAAAAAAGATGTTATTTACCGATGAATCGTCCTTCTCAATTCATCGAAAACACAACCCATCTGTAGTACGTTATTGGTCTCGTAAAAATAAACATTTGAGCATTGCTGTGAGGACACAGTACCCAGGCAAATTAAATGTGTGGACGGGACTTTTAGGCGATCATGTCATAGGCCCATTTTTTATTGAAGGGAATTTAAATGCAGCAAAATATTTGCAACTTTTGCAAAATCAAATTATTCCTGCAGTTCGTGCTCTTCCGATTTACTTTAACAACGTGTGGTTTCAACAAGATGGTTGTCCTGCCCACAATGCATATATATATATATATATATATATATATATATATCGTGCATTATGTTAGCTTTGATACAACCACATTAGCAATGGCCGCATCTGGAAGTGCAATGTCAGATAAGACAATGAAATTGTGTAAATACTGTAGAAGTAATGTAATAAATGGACCAGAATGTGTAAAGTGCAATGCATCATACCACCTGAGTTGTGCCAAAAGAGTCAAACTTTGTTGTGAAGTTAATTTGAGAGAAAACATTCAATCTGAAAAAAATGACACATTCTTGACAGAAGAAGCATATTTAAAGGAAGAAAATAAATTATTAAAGCAAATAGTGGCGGATAAGGACACAATAATTAGTGACAAGGAAAGTATCATCTCACTACTAAACGAGAAAATCATTACCTTGGAGAATAAACTAACTAGGAAATATGCTGAAACCATGACTCAAAACAATGGACAAATATCAAATACAACAAAAAGTCTAGGCACACCTGAAAAGACGACAATCACAAAAAATAAGACGATTGTAAATACTCAAAACAATAAAATGATACCCAACCAAAAAAAGGGAAACAAAAACTATCCTGAACTGGAAGGCAAAACCCAGTTATGAATCATGCATCGGGTGTTTCCACACTACAGGGTAGATCAAATATAAAAATTGACACAGTGTCAGAAGAAATTATAGCAATTCAAACCCGAAAAAAATTCGAGGAAATAATAAATCTATCAAACAACAAGAAAGCTAGTGAAGCAAACTCCTTAATTTCGCATTCAACAGAATCTCAAGATGAGCAGAGAAGAAAAAACAATAGTTGGAAGCAAATAGGTCAAGCAGATACAAATAGCAAATTCAAGGCTGTTAAACCCGAGGTCTGGATGCATTTGCAGAGAATTGCACCAGATGTAACAAAGGAATACATCATTGAATATTTGCAAGAAAGATCAATGAATCCTGGTGATAGCTTTATTGTGGAAGACCTTCAGATTGATGGAGATTATAAAGAATATAAGGTTGCTGCAGATTTTTCCTACAAAAATATATTCTATGATTGGCATTTCTGGCCTAAATGTGTTGCATTCAAGCGATACAATTTCAACCTCTTTAGATATAATCGCCGAGACAACAATGACTCTCGACCAACATCTTTTCAAAGCAAGGATTTTCAGAAAACAGTCTACTCAACTACCAAAATATAAGTGAAAATAACAATCCGGGTAAAACTAACTCTCAAACTCAATCAACAGCAAACAAAATAGAAAACCAATGGTTTACAGTTATGAACTCAAATATTCAAGGTGGTCTTGCAAAAAAGGGTGGGGATCTTAATATCATAATGCAAGAGAAAAAAGCAAATATCTTATGCATTTGTGAACATTGGCTCACAAATGAACAAATTAGTGTTACACCGATTCAAGATTTAAAACTTGTGTCACACTTTGCAAGGATGCATAAGCGGGGTGGGGGAGTATGCATCTATGCAGACGACAGGACACCTCTAGAACCTATACAAATAAATGTAAGTGTTGAAGGTGAATTTGAAACGTGCGGTGCCAAAATGAAACTGTCAAACAAAGATGGATATGTCTATTTCATTGTGATTTATCGACCACCAAATTACAAAAACCTGGAGAAATTTCTGGACCAGCTGGATACCTTGTTACACAGTATTTACAAAAAAGACAATTTTTATGTAGTATGCGGAGATATTAATATAGATTTTCAAAAAAATTGTGACGAGAAACACAAATTAATTAATATGTTAGGTGAATATGGTATTAAACATCATGTAGAGAAGGCCACAAGAATAACATCAACATCTTCCACTTGCATTGATAACATTTTCTCAAATATGGAAAATTATGTTGTGAGTGTGAATGAATCATTCTTCTCAGACCACACATACCAGGTGTGTTCTTTTAATGATATAGTCTGTGATTGTATAACAAATAATATATATGTTCCAAAAAGACAACTCTGTGATTGTAACATTCAGACTTTCCAAAGTTTGTTATCAAGAGAGAAATGGAGTGAAATGTATCAGACCATAAATTTTGAAGACAAATTTTCCTATTTTTAAAATACATTTCTTTATAATTACGATTATGCGTTTCCTGTTAAAACCACATGTATAAAAACAAAAAGAAGGAGATGGCTCTCTCCAGAAATCAAGCAAATGCACAACCATCTCTGTGAAATGAACAAACTGAGGAATGTTATGAATGATGTATGGTATACAGAAAGATACAAGCAGTATGAAAAAGAGTACAAAGCACTAGTGAAATATCATAAGAAAACAATGAACAACCAACGCATTTCAAACTCTGGCAATAAAACAAAGGAGAGTTGGAAAATTATTAAGGAAAGTAAAAACAATATGTCAAAAAATACTGCAGTTAACGGGTTTTTGGAGGGTCATAGTCCTTCTGATCAAGCTAACTACATAAATGATTTCTTTATAGATTATAACAAAAACAACCAAATACCAAACTACGATATGCATATTGAAAAGGTACATACAAGCTTTTTCTTGACACCGATAACTCCAGAAGAGGTCATCTCAATAATAAGTAAAACATCTGCTAAAACATCGCCTGGTACTGATGAAATTGATGGAAAAATAATCAAGGTAGCTGCACCATTAATTGCTCAACCATTGAGTCACTTAATCAATGAATCTTTTGTGTCTGGGACCTTTCCAAATATAAAGGAATCTAAAGGTATACCCATCTTTAAGAATAAGGGATCTGCTAGAGATATCACAAACTACAGGTTAATTTGCATTCAAAATCAAATATAAAAAGTTTTTGAATTAGCTTACTGTCAAAGATTGACCAAATATCTAGAACACTTCAAACTACTTCCCGATACACAGCATGGATTTAGGAAATCAAAGTCTACCACAACCGCTATTCAAGATACCTTGGAGTATTTATATAACTCTCTTAATAACAAAAAAAACTCACTGTGCCTATTCTATGATCTAAGCCGCGCTTTTGACACAATAGTTAGAAATTTACTGATTCATAAGCTGGAGGCTATAGGTGTCCGTGGGGTACCCCTTGATTGGGCAAAATCATATCTGTCTAACCGCACACAAGTATCGATGTTTAATGAAACTAAATCACTATCAAGAGAAACCAATCTAGGAGTGCCACAAGGATCAATCTTAGGGCCCTTATTCTTCATTATATTCACATCCGATATAAAAAAGTGTTGCGAATTGTCTGATTGAATAGTATTATATGCTGATGACACAAATATATTGATGTCACATAAGGATATTGACCAATTAGTGACAAATAGTAATGCTGCTTCTGATGAGTTCCATAAATATTGTTGTCAGAATGGACTCCAATTAAATATTACAAAAACATATTTCATGCGATTTTTACCAAAAAATATATCCCCAAACTATGATCTCTATTTACATATCCAAGGAAAATCAATTCAAGCTACAGACACAATAAAATTTTTGGGTGTAACACTCGACCCAAAACTAACATGGGAGCCTCATATAAAAATAATATGTTTTGCAGTATGGTCTGATATTCTGGGGATCATCACCACACTTCGAAAAGGCTTTTATTGCTCAGAAAAAAATCTTAAGAACTATGTTCAATGTTCACCCAACAACTACATGTAAAACTCTGTTTACTAGAGCACAAATAATGACACTACCTACCCAGCAAACATTATTGAGCGGTAAATTGACGGGCCATAGATGTTAACGGCGGTCAGATGTCGGCAGCGGCACATCGATGTCGGCAAATAATTGGCATGATATCAGTTTTGCCGCTTTGGCTGAACATACACATATTTATTATGGATGTTTTGAGTTTAGCCAGAAATTGCCCGCTAAAGATTTGCGATAATCGCGCCGATGTCGTTTTGACACAGTATGTGCTGTGCTGTAATGAAAATGCAACATTGGCATTACTGAATATCACGTTGGCAGTTGGCCCTACTGCTGATTTCATGACAAATCGTCGATATAGTCTCTACTGTAGAGGTTGAGGTTATGATAGACGACATTTCTCGGAGAAATCTTGTTGTAGAAGTCAGCCCGGACAGAGTTAAGCAAAACATGAAAATTGATACTGCTGATAACTTCATGGACACTAATTCTGTTGTTGAAGATCCAGAGGATTGAATGATGATTTATCAGACAAAACCAAATTTGCTGAAATCGTAAGTCAACTTTTCCATTTCATATTGTTGAAAAAAATGTGATGAAGATACACACACTGAAGTAACATTTCAACTGCATTAAAATTGTGCTAAACTAAGGGTGGATTTATGCAGCACCATTTAACAATTATCAAGAAACAATTATCAATTATAAGTTCAACCATCATCCTACAATGGCCGTGTTTATGCAGACAAGTAACAATTAACAAGTAGAAAGTTGGCCAACTTTTAAGTTCTTACTTTAATTGAACCAAATTTCCTTCTAGTGCGCAACTAGTACGCAGATGACCGTGGATTGGTCCGAACGATGACGAAAGCTAAACCAACTTTCACTGAATAAAATATTCCGGTTTGTTTTTGTTGTGGGTTGTGGCGCCTTTTGAAATTTTATTTGTTTGAAGACAATATACTGTAAAAATGGACATTGATGATGCCATTTTGATCGACCTCGTTTGGCAATTTCCCGTGTTGTGCGCATGCTTACTTTTCTTCGTTAATTGAATGTGCATAAATACGATCATTTTCGTTACTTATTATTTGCTAATTGTTAATTGGTGTTGCATAAATCCACCTTAAGACATTCAAACGTGTATATCTTCATTTGAAATTATGGGAAGTATAATAATTCGAATCCAGCAGCTGCATTGAATCTTCTACTTCACTGCCTATGACTATTATTGCTTTTATTTTAATTTTAGTGTTCTATGCTTCAATACATTGGAGGCAAGGATGATAATGAGACATGCAGAAAAAATCTCTGTAATTTAATTACTAATGAATTGGCAATCCACACAAATTGGACAGGGCGAAATGAGAAAAATGGTTTCAAAGATATCAAAAACTTGATCCAATTGATACATGGTGAGTTCTTTTGGCTCTTCTTCATGCCTGGCGCCCTGGACGGTAGCCCAACCACACCCTACCATAACGCTGACTTTGTTTGTAGGTATATATTCAATACTAATGCGTACACAAATCCGTAGGAACTTCTGTTGTGCAGGCAAGTGATATAAATGTATTAACATGTGTTTATTGAAATAAAAAAAATTAATTCGAACTAGTGATAAATATTTTTTTAGGCCAGTTTAAAATGCAATATCTGGGAAATATGGATGAGTATCATGGAAACTATTTGAGATACAATAAAAATGGTTGAAATGGAGAAAAAGTTGCTTGTTTAGGTAACTATATAGGAACACAATCTGGCTCAACAGTTTTCCTAAATCCTCTACAATTAGTGGCTTCAGAGAGTGAAAACCATGAATTGTTTATATCTAGTCCATAAATCATTCGATTCTGAATGTTTGGTGAATTTATTGTGCATAATAATGACCTCTCGTCATTGAAATTTCACTGTTTCTGATTGTTCTAAGGCGCTTATATGGACCATTTTGTTTTCATTGAAACCGTATTTACGCTCATTGCCTTCCAAGATATGCCCTATACTTCCATGTACAGCATTTTGAATTGGACGCCCCTGTATATTTGCATAGATCATTGATGAAACCCCAACAGTGGAATGACGCGGTTGATTAGTAGGATACCCGCCATCGCACCATAATCTGTACCATGCAATATCAGTTCATCTTAACTCTGTCTAGCCGCTCTGTAATAAAGCGGGTGGTAGTCTGGAGGCCTACTGGTGGCCATCGCGACACGGGCTAGGCGGGCCGACGATGTATCATGATTATGGCCCGCTTATGTTGTCTGTCGGCTGTTTTTAAAGTGCCTCTAGAGGCCCACACATAACATGTTTGCTGGGTAGCTCATATATCTATCAACTAATTATGTACATTCGATACAACGAACATAGGCTTGAGAAGAATGAGGATGTGCACTCGCATGACACAAGAATAAAAAACAATATACACCAAACTTACTCCCGTTTAAAAATCTGCCAAAATTCACCTAACTATGTAAGAGCCAAAATGTATAACAAATTCAAACTTATATATAAGAATGATAGGAACTATAATACATCATTCGAGAATGAACTAAAGAAATTTCTTATTGAAAAAGAATTCTATAAAAATGAACAATTTCTCCAATTTTGAAAAATTCTCATTTGAAGTGGTTCACATTCAAATTTTAATCTGTATTTCTATGGTCAAGTTTCATGAGTATGTACCTGTATTTAGGCATTCACTTATTTTAATTGTATCGAATATTTTAATTCTATGTGTTTCTTTGACTAGTCCTATAAATGTACATCCGTATTGATTGAATTCAAATGTATATTTCTGTGATGAATAAACTGATTCTGATATGAAAAGCATCAAATTATAGATAGTGACACCTATAATCTGTACGGTGAAGCTTAGACCTAATGTCGTGGAATTTTAATGGCACGAAATTTCGTGCACATTAATAGGTCACCAACAGATGTCAGCATAGGCCAACGCACGACACCAATAGTCGTACTCCTAGTGCGTTCAGAGTAACGCAAAACAAATAACGTGATAAAGAGAAATTTGTTACGAATCCAAGAGAGCCCACCATCCGCCAACAGCTGTTTCATGGTTTCCCAATCATCAGGATGGCTTGTGGTCTCTTTCAAATTCGTATCAAATGTCTTGTCAGTAATCACCGCAATTCATTAATAATTATGAAATAATAATAAAATTATTAATAATAATGACCCTCAAATTTGCATAAGTACCTGAAATATAAATCATGTATTCATAATCCTTTGTATCGAGATCTTTCTCAGAAGAGAAATATCGATCGTTTTGCAGGCTGAATCGACCCGAGTCAGGTAGTCGTATGAGCCTTGAGCCAATAGAAGCCAAGCGCCCGGTGGGTGGGGCCTGTGAGCGCGTCCACCGAGCGGATTTAAACCGTGCGTTTTTCTCAAACGCCAGCATTCCGAAAGTTCATTTCGAGCATTAGCTTCAGTATTCACTCGAGCATAAGTAATCGCTTAGTAGAACGAAAGTATTTGAACAATTGTTCAGAATTCAGTATTCAGCGTTCGCAGCAATTTGACTTCATGGAAATCTCCAGTAAATCCTTCAGCGGAAGCATTTGTACGTCCACAGTGGTGGTCGGCTGGTATTATTATTCATAAACTCATTTTGGAACTAGTCTAGCAGAAATATTGGAATATTATTAGTATATTTGGATTTGGATTTGGAATATTGGAATTGCGATAATACGAAACTTAAATTGGGATCTTCAGCCAACTTCGTTTCAACTTCCAGAAATTTGGTTTCTTTTCTCGTCGTAGCGTTACTGGAGCAACAAACTGCTTCAGAAAGAATTCGAAACTTCATCAATACGAGATTGGGTAGCACTTATCAGCGCTCTGAGCCCAATACTCGAATCTTCGCATCGCATCGTCCCAACTTTCATGTTTCAGGAATCGTCGTAGCGTTACTGGCGCATCAAACTGCTTCGAATTTCCTGCACTGTCGGTTCACTTACAAGCCATTAGACATCATCCTTCTCTGAGGCTGGATAGGAAGTGCGCTCGACTCGGGCTCGCCTTCAACGATCAGTGTCTAGGCACATGATCATTGGGCAGGTACGCCTACCTGAATTATCTACGTCTTGATCCACGAGGTGATAGACGTTGCACTGATATTCAGCGGCTTTAAATCGTCTGACTTTGCCGTGACAAAGTGTCGGTCTTCTGACGGGGTTAGGGACGTTGGGATTTTTGCAATAAATTCGCGAATCAATTATTGTGGCGATAGATAGGGATCGATAGGGCACCTTCTACTTCCCAGCCATGCGCTGAATGTCGAGTTGTGGATTGTTTACAAACGCAAAAATAGCTTATCGAAACTTTTATTAAATAAAATATTTCTTTCCCTTGAAAAGAAGGAAACTTTGAGACTTTAACTTTTGCAGTCAACTTAGGAATTGGTACCAATCTCTAACAATTCATTAATTCATGATTTGGACTTTGGAACAATTTAAGAATTTTTCTCAAGTGGATTCAAACCACGAGAATTTATGTTAGATAAAGTTCAAGTAAGTTCAAACACTCTGCGAACAAACTCTCCTCTCGGAAACTTCGATTTCAAATTTCAATTATTGTTATTCATACTCGGCAAAGTGAATTTCTTTTGAACTTCTTAGGCCAGCTATATTTTTGTTGTTGTTGAAATAATAGAACCACGAGGCAGAGCTAGCCTGGGCGAGAATTTGAAACCCAAATTCTCTAATTCAAGCCGGTCTAATGAATGTTAATCTCATAGTGCTAATACCTACCGGCAAGTACGAAAATGTGAAAAGCATCAAATTATAGATAGTGACACCTATAATGTGTGCGGTGAAGCTTAGACCTAATGTCGTGGAATTTTAATAGCACGAAAAGTATCTTGTAATCAAATCCAACTACTTAAAAAAATGTCTGCATGTATTTAATAAGCAGAAAGGTTTTTATTACAGCCAACCTGTTTTGTTAAAAACATGAGTTTTATGTAGTTGTCAGTACTCTTGTTCTTCTCAATTTATCCTTTCAATAAACAAGAGCAACAACTATTTCAATATTTGGAAGATGAGTTATTAAAGGATTATCTCACCTTCGACATCACTAGATACATCAAATGCTTGCTGGACATTAGCTAAAACATGGGCTTGTTGAAGCTTTTCCCATTCATGTTCAGCCATAGATCTTGATCCAAATGGTAACTTAGGTTCATCATCAATTGGTGTCCTACTTTTATTTGCTCTACGAGGTAAGGAATGAGTATCGAAACTGGAATGACTAGCACTTCTCGAAAAACTATTCGGATCCACTGCATTAGGTGATAAAGACCTGAAAAAATTGTTCCAGGTTATATACATTGTAAATAATTGTAGCAATACATTCTCAATCAAAATACGAAAAGCAAAAAACTGCTTCTTTTGCTTTGATGTACAATATTGTCAGTCCATTAGCCTATCTTCTGACTTTTTGGTCCATGAATATGTTTTTCAATATTTTCAATTTGAAAAATGATCTTTCTGTGGCTTTTAAACTAGATAGCTCATGGAGTTCTTTCATGAGGATTAAGTATATTTTGATTTTGATTAAGTATATTTTGACAAAATATCAACGAATATCAGGACGAAACCACTGAATACATAAGAAAAGTTTTATATGAGGCCTCTGATTGCCAGTTAATTTTTGGCAATAATTTTAAAAACTTTTTTTTTTTTAGATGAACCATTAATATGAAATATCTTCCATTCAAGCCTCTTCTACAATTTCCATTGGTCATAAATTAAACATGAGGTCACATGGCTCTGAGTTTGTACACGCGCATTCAGTTTTTTCAAGAGTCACCGCCAATCTTTGGCAACCATGTAAATTGAAGATCGGTTTGTCAAGATCCTTGATCAACAATAAACAATTTCTATTTCGAGTATTTGTTGACATATTCCATACTGAGAGAAAATATTCAATTTTTCTCATGAATGGCCATGAGACTGAATTTATTTGCATGCACATTATTATTTTTCGATTCGCATTGTCACTCATTGAAATATCTTTGTTATATTGAGTTGTCTGCATTAGCAGGAGAATTGCGGAATGCAGACTACAAAAATATAATTTTTTTTAACCAATCATAACATAGTGTTTTTTGATTGCCTACGAAATTTGGATTTGACGTCCTCAGGATACTTTCAGACCACAAGGAATTTTGTATATGATCTAAGCAAGGAAGAATAGGGTGCTATATATGAAATCGCTACAATTGACTCAAAATGGAATGCCTTCTCAGGAATTTTTAAATATAACTTTAATGTCCACTTTCCCTTACAAAATATTCTATAAAAATAACAAAAAAAAGTTTGGAACTGTTCTAAATAAATTGAAAAAACCCAAACAAACTTGGACATGATTAAAAAACATAAAAGCGATAATCTGACATATCGAATTTTAACAAAGTATTAAAAATAAAACTGCATGGTAAACGCACATCCAATAATAATAATAATAAAAATAAAACGATTTCGCCTGCAGGTGATAGTGAAATTATAACAAATAAGCTGAATGAATTCTTCATCAACAATATCAAAACTATTTTAGAGAATGACCTGATTAACAATGTTACAACAAACAGTGTAAATTCATTGTTTTTACACCCCCTTACTGAACAAGAAATCATTGCTATTGCTAGGGACACGAAAAACAAAAGAAGCTCGGGAAACGATGAAGTACCACTATGCCTTTTGAAAGAATGTGATCTTTACATCCTCTTTGTGATATTTTAAACTGTTCTCTCACTGAAGGAAAATACCCTGACTCTCTAAAAAGTAAGTACTACCCTTATTTAAAAAAAGTTACAGCAATTTACTAGAAAACTACCAACCCATCAGCCAGCTCACTTCATTTTTTTTTTTCGAAATTTCATTATAATAGTCTCCTGACATTCTTCTCACACATAAATCATCTTTCTGATTTCCAACATGGCTTCATCAAACAAAAAAGTACTGAAATAGCTATTTTTGATTTCACAACAACTATACTGAACTGAAACTGAATAGAACGAGGGAATATTGCATGTGGCATTTTCCTAGATTTGTCTAAAGCTTTTGATTGCCCTAATGATGATCTCATCTTATCAAAGTTACAAAGTTATGGTATTCACGGAAAAGCCTGCTCATGGATCGAATCTTTTCTAAGCAAGAGGCAACAAAAAGAAGAACTCAAAGACAATAATACAAATATATTCACTCAGGAATTATATTGCAACATGGGCGTCCCCCAAGGGAGTATTCTTGCTCTTTCAATCGAGTGTTCAGGTTACAGAAAATGGTCATATGCTAATCACACTAATCTTGTAGAAGTTTCTTTAAGATAAACTTTACTTACAGCCTATGGCACTTATATTCATGATAGTGTTCAATTTGCTAAAAAAACCCTGAAAAGTTCTAAGCTTACAAAATAAATCACACCCATGGTACAAGGAGAAACATAACATACAATTATCCCAATCATAATCTGAGTCTGTTGAAAAAAAATTGCATGCACTCTGCTTTACAGTTCTTTAATTAACTTCCTCAAGACATTCAAAATCTAATAGACAAAAATGCCTTCAAGAAAGCTAGTTTCCAATAAAATTTGTGTAATTAATGTTTTTTTACAAGCTTTTATTTTCTCTTAAACACTCACTATGTACTACGTGTCAATAATTTCTTATGTCTATGCAGCTTCTATGATTAACTTGAAATCAATGATTTTATTATTATTATTATTAATGAGGAACTCAGAAATGTCAAATTCAAACTAAGACATTTCCGGACTATAAATCTACAGCATAATGCGACAGTAAACTGAACTGAATCTAAAATGAAACGAAAATAATGCTGATCTTTGTTGTTGCATCGATTTTATCATTCCTGTTAGCTTTGTTTAACGAAAAAGTGGATTACAATAAATATTTGTTACTTACTGTGGCTAGATTTTCATAAATAAGTTTTAACAAAAACTACACAAGAAACCCGAGAGGTGTGCTTTAAATTCTTGTTGTTCATAATAGTGTGTATACAAAAGCGATTTTAGTGAAATAGAGATTGTTGCAGTGCTTTGACTAACACAGCTGAACAGAAACAGGGATAAAAAAGTGTGAATTTTTTAATGAGATCTAATATATCCAACTCGCTTCTTATGCCATGTTCTGTTTCCCTAATTCTCGATTTTTGAGCTATAATAACTTGAAAACTAGTTGGAATCTTTTCATTATTTCTCAGCTTAATTTACATCTAGTATTATAATAAATAATAGTTTGAAAAAACTAAAAAAACACGCTTTTATAGAAAACCAGACTAAAAAAATAGAAAATAAGAAAAAAATGTATTTTATTTAAAAAAAAGCGTGGGGTGCATGGTATCACCTCGGCCAACAATTACCTGTGATCTGAGACATTTCTTACTTTACTGCCCTAGGTGTGTAATGTACTATATAATTATTGAAACCATGCACCCCACACTTTTTTTAAAATCAAATACATTTTTTTCTTATTTTCTATTTGTTAGTCTGGTTTTCTATAAAAGCGTGTTTTTTAGTTTTTTTAAACTATTATTTATTTTCAACTTTTTAGTTTAGTTTTCTATTAACGCGTGTTTTTAGTTTTTCAAACTATTATTATTATTATTATAATTTTTTTAAACTATTATTCTCCAATATTGAATAGAATCGGACCATAATCACAAAACTCGCGGCCATTTTGGAGCCGCCATCTTGAATCCTTCAATTTCGACAAAATAATCCCTAACAACACAGGGATGTCCTAGGTATGTCCTTTTTATGTACCGTGGTACAAGGACATGATTGGGACATTCAGGGGATGTCCCGCAGAGGTTGTCCAGAGGACATCCCATCTGGTATATCCATAGGTTGTCCCATTCATGTCCCTGGTATTTCTGAAATCCATTATCATATATAAGAATCGTCGAAACTCATCAAAATATTTATTGAAAATTCAAAGTTGATATTTTGTTGAAAATGTTTGTTTTTCTTCTGAAAATTAATTATCAAGAAAATGGAAATATATCTCAGACATTTTTGGGAAGTGACCATTTCGCAAGCAGAAAATTATTTAAATCAAATTATACACAAATCCCAAACACAATACGTGTGTTTAGTGAATACGTCACGACCGCATTTTTTTATTGTGTGTGTCAGTCTTTGGATGCAAACAAACCATAACAGGTATGATGTTAACACAGCACTTTATCCAAACATTGTATTTAAAGAATTATCGATATATTTAAGCGCTATTTATAGAATATTATGGTATAATTCAATAATATTGTATAAGAATATTGCTATAAGTGCTTAAATATCTCGAGAATTCTTCAAATACAATGTCTGGATAAAGTGATGTGTTATAGTCCATCCAATATCAATTGCAGAAGCTGTTTCTATAGGGAGCGAATAAAAACTCACTTCGCTAACACGAGCGTATATGCGAAGAAACAGAACGAAAAATAATCTGTACTACTTGTAAACATTTTCCGTCGGCATATGGTAGATCAAAAGAGCCGCAGTCAACGTCGACCTGAGTGACAGCTGTCGCTTTTCTACAACCGATTCGTCTGGGCCAATTGTCGGACATCGATGCTTGTATAGGCGTGTCTATACTGGAAGGTCATAAATCACGCATTATAATTGTGTTTTAATAGCTCTGAAAGATTAAAAACCAGTAGCGTCTGTGGTCTTGGTGTGTGCCAATAGAAATACGTTTTAGTATATTCTAGTAACCTACATCAAACAATGAAATAAATTATTTTTCTTTCTTAATGTATTTGTATAAATAAAAGCTTGTCTTTAGTTTTTTTTCATTTTTCATTATTTATGAAGTATTTTTGAAATTGATTTGTTGAAAATATAAACAGGATGTTCATAAAATCAGATGTGGAATCATCTGCGACTGAAAGATAAACTTTAGTCACTATCTTCCATCGTCAAGATAACCTCTTGTGGGGTATTCATGTTGAAAAGGGAAACATTCTCAATTGAATATTGATAGAAAGATTTTTCTGTGAATTGAAATCCACGATTAAAGTCACTATCTTCCATCGTCAAGATAACCTCTTGTGTGGTATTCATGTTGCTTCAACAACTACTTCCGGCTAAAGCCACGCTGGACATTGAACTACATCTGCGTGGCTTTGGCCGGGAAGTAGTTGTTTTGTTAGACATTCACAAAAAATAACTTCATTTTAATCGTGGATTTTTCAATTCACAGAAAAATCTTTCTATCAATATTCAATTGAGAATGTTTCCCTTTTCTATTTTTGAAATCTTAAAATTAGTTATCTCCGCCACTGCTGCTCACAGGATTTCGCCGCAAGACTTTTTTATGCTTCTGCAATTGATATTGGAAAAACTATAACAAAATACGAGTTATGATTTGTTTGCATCCAAAGACTGATTTACACAAATAAAAATTCACACTAAACGCGCGTATTGCATATCGGTATCTGTGGATTTGTCCTGTTTGGCTTTGGCAACATTGTTTGAATTATTTGGTGATCTGTCAACAAGTTAACCTCACTTTGCATAATGTTCAAGTTTCTAACTTTTCTTTGTTCGATGTAAAAAGATTAGCGGCATCCTTATTGTGTTTGACGATTTTTGAGAGCATTTGAAGCATTTTATCAGGTATAGTGTTGTGTATATCATAGTTGTGAAATTGAAATAATAAGTTGAGTTTAAGGTTGGTAAAACAATTATCAAAATATTGAATGTAATCTTTTGGATCAAAGACTTGATTGTTCCAATAATATGGTTATTTGATTCTGAATATTATGTTTATAGTATATTTATTAATCTATTATAGGTACATATTATTATAAAGAAGGTATCATCAAATCTTCAGAAAAAAATACACTGAGTTAATATTATAAAAGGGGCAAGAAAACTTGGAAGAGAAAATGAAGAATCTTAAGACAATTGTAGTGGGCCTTCTACTAGTTGATGAATGGCTCTAAATGATGATAATCATATAACGTTACCTTCTACATGTTCAGATAAAATTCCTGAAGTTGATTAATGTGATTCAAGTTCTGAAAATTTGTCTGATTATTCTTTCCTTGGAGAATTCAGCCCTACATCAAAAGAAGACCTAGTTCAAAATTCTCCTGTTGAGAACTTCCATGAAAATATTGAAAAAGATGTAAACATGAATTCAAAATTAACTGAATGGGCCTTGAAACACAACATAACACGTGCAGCAATAATAGTTGGTGGGTATTTTCACCTATTATTGTAAATCCTAAAAGAGCTATAACATGATACCTGTATTAGTTTTTTTTTTCATTGTCAATTCAATTCCACCTGCAATAATATCTTTGTTACAGGATCTTATGAAGCCATTGGCAATAAAAACATATTGAGGCTTTTGCAGAAGTTTTTCAGAAGGTGCAAGGAGAGAAGCCACAGAGAAACACATTATGCAATGCCTGCAACACCCTCCTAATATGTGTACAATTTTCATATGAATTTTTGTTTGTCATTTTTTTATTTATCATATTTTAACACAATATAACATATTAATTTCTGAATTAAACTCGTTTTGTGTTGAGAATCTTTAGATTTAATTTTTTTTCTATATTTTCCATGAACATTTTCAAATTAAATGATTGAAAGAAAAGGACATTCGAGGGCGTCCTGGGGATGTACCTCATATATCCCTGGGATTTCCTACTTCAATTATGTCCATTGTCGGGACTTGGTACATCCCTGGGACATACCAGAAGGACATCTCTTGGGTGTCCTTTTCGGTGGAAAGTAGATGTCCCTGGGACGTCCCTAGTATGTACCATGTTCCGACAAAGGATATCCCAGGGACGTCCTAGTAGCAAATGAAGGACGTCCCTGGGATGTACAGGGGATGTACTTGTGTTGTTAGGTATCATTATCTCCGACCCCAAAAACCCCCACATACCAATTTTGAATAGAATCAGACCATAATCACAAAAGTCGTCCACCATTTTGGAGCCACCATCTTGAATTTTTCAATTTTGACAAAAGCATCATAATCTCCAACCACAAAAACTCCACAGATACCAATTTTGAAGCGAATCGGACCATAATCACAAAACTCGTACGCCATATTGGAGCCACCATTTTGTTTTTTTTTCACACAAAAATTTCTTAATACATTGTCACCGGAATTATGTACACCTGCCGAATTTCAAATCATTCGGACGTATGGAGGTGGGTCAAAATCGCGCCCAAAGGAGTCGGTTACAAACAAACAAACATACAAGTGAAGCTAATATAAAGCGTGTAAAAATGAAAAAAAAGACAAAACATCCTACTATAAGTATACCAAATAATATATATTTCGTTGGTTTTGTGAATACGTTAATTCTTTCAGCCAAAACTATGAGATGACAAAATTGTGGTGCTCTGCAACTGAAAACAAATTCTTTCAACTGAGGGTCTCAATACTCTGATGCTAATAGTCAGTGGTTTAAAATGATTTGTATAGTTCTCTATGAAGAGAACATGTCTGGAAGCATTTGTCTTACCTAGTTAATGCATCCGTTTGTTGGATATTATAAGCTATTTCTTGCTGCAACATTTGTCTCTTAACATTATCTATTTCTAACCTAGATTTAGCTAACTCTTTCATGATTTCCGCCTTCTGACCATCCACTTCCTCCATCATCTTCCTAGTTTTGTCTAATTCTTGTGTTAAACTGTTTTTCTCTTGTAAAGCGTGCATCCTCTCTTTGAGGTGGTCTTGCAGTCTGTCATTGGACTCGGACAGTAATTTATCTACTGTCGCCGAAAGGCGAGAATTATGGTCTTCATTCATTTTTAGTCTTTGGTTAAGGCGTAACATTTCTGCGTTCTTTTCATCCAAATTCGCTTCTAATCTTTGGATACGGTCCTCAGCCGATCCGTGTCTTTCTTGAGCCTAAAATTTGCAATTGTTATTTAATCTCATTTTTTACAATGGTTTCAACACTCAAAGTATATACATATATAATAATTTACAAAATGTCTCGATTGATGAATTTGCTTGAAAATTTGAAGAGTACCAGGAAATATTTTGTGCATCTTGGGTTTTATTTAATGTTTAGATTATTTTCATTAATATGTGCGGTATTCAAAATCAAGAAGTCACTGAAAGATAAAATAGAGATGTGGTATTCAGAATAATTATACCTTTCCACATTAATGAAATATTAACCTGTCTTTAGAGAAATTCATATTTCTGTTCCTTTATGTCTTTGGTAATGGAAAAGCAAAAAAAAATACCTAGAAATGAAAGAGAGCTAAGAATCTCTTTGTTGTCCCAAGTACAATAAAAAAATTCCTTCCAACAACATTTATCGCAGAAATGATTGTAGATTATAAGTATTTTCCATAAATTGTGAGCTGAATTTGAATAATATTTTGTAACGTACCATTTCAAACATGTTACAGACTATAATTTCTTCGGCGCCTATGAAATATTTATCATATCAAAATAATTTAGAATTGTAGACAAGAGTTCAATCAGTTCATTCTAAATTACCAACATAACAAATTTAAATAACGAAAGTTTTCTAAAACTTAAATTAAATACAAGTGTTTAATTTATAACCATTATTTTTACAATACCGATACTCTAATTTTCAGTTGTTATTACACATTCCTTGTTAATTTTTGGATTGACACACTGGAAAAGAGTGGTATTTTTTTATAAAGATGTTTCATTTCAAACTTTAATTAAATTGTTACACTGTTTGTTATATTTCCATACATTTGAACCATTTTAACTTTGTGAATGACAACACTTTATGGATTCCCTTGTTTTTTACCCGATGAGCAAGCACTGAAGATGACCTTAGAGGTTAGAAGCGCTCAGTGAATATGATAAAGATGCACAAAATACAAACAAAAGACTATTGGTTATTACACTAACCTAAGTAATTTTGTATTTCAAGTGTTCCATTCGGACAATTTTTATGATATGAAATATATAAAATTCATATCCCAAAAATTAATTTTGAGACTATTCAACCTTTATAAAAACACAAATTATTCATCTAAACAAATAACCATTAAAAAATATATTTACTGATATTTTTCACTACAATTTTATTAATGGTGTAATTTAAAGTAAAAGGAGTATTTTTCCTATTAATTAGAGTAGGCTGACTTGCATGATCAGTCATTGTTTTATTCTTATATATCCTCCTCATGTCACTTCAATGAAGTTATATCACCCCCTGCATCAATTGATATTATTTCTGCCGTATGTCGGAAACAATGTACGAAGGCGTAAAAGGGCCAACAACAAAATATTTTCAAAAACATTTGGAATTGCCACTTTGAACTGACAATTCTCACTTTGAAGTGACAATTGTCACTTTGAACTGACAATTGTCACTTCGAACTGACAATTGTCACTTTGAAGTGACAATTGTCACTTCGAACAACAATTGTCACTTACAAAAACATCAAAAATTGCCACTTTCAACTGACAATTGTCAGTTCAAAGTGACAATTGTCAGTTCAAAGTGACAATTGTCAGTTCAAAGTGACAATTGTCAGTTCAAAGAGAAATGGTCAGTTCAAAGTGACAATTGTCACTTCAAATACAATTGTCATTCAATACAATTGTCACTTCGAAGTGACAATTGTCACTTACAAAAACATTAAGAATTGCCACTTTTAACTGACAATTGTCATTTCGAAGTGACAATTGTCAGTTCAAAGTGACAATTGTCAGTTCAAAGTGACAATTGTCAGTTCAAAGTGACAATTGTCACTTTAAAGTGACAATTGTCAGTTCGAAGTGACGATTGTCACTTCAAACAGACAATTGTCAGTTCAAAGTGGCAATTGCAAGAGTTTTTAAAAATATTTTGTTGTTGGCCCTTCTACGCCTTCGTAACAATGACTTGTGTATAAATCATGATTTGATGTCCCAGAAACACTGCCAATTCATTAATTCCCATAACTTGTTAATGTCAAGATCAGAAAACTTCATCGCGATGCCTATGTCAGAATACAAATCACTTTAAAATATGAAATTACCTACATTCCTCAAAAGTGAGACATTTCTTCTAATTCTATTTTTTGGTGGTTGTTTATTGAGATAAATTATTTGTGCTTTTATAAAGACATTCAATATTAGCTGTTTTTTATTATCCTCATTAAATTTTAGCACATGAATAGTATGTAAATGAGTTTATCTTTGATATTACAAATAGAACAATTAAAGCAAAAATTAAGTAATTTAGTGTAATTACCACTGAAAATAAGAATATTAACATAATAATAAGGATTAAAAATAAAAAAAATATCGTTTTTGATTTGGATGATTGTAATTTGTTCTCAAACTGAATCATAAATTTATTTTTATGATTGTATTTAGAATGAACTTATTAACTTATTGCCTACAATTCCAAATTATCATAATAATTTAAATATTTCATAGGCGTTGAGAAAGTATAGTCTGTAATACATTTGGAGTGACACATTCTGCACTTATGGAATGTTACCCTCGCTTATGGCTCGGATGACAACAGTCATGTAACAGAATATAGTATTCTAACACACAAATCTCTTATATTCTTGCCAAACTAGACAAAATGCAAAATATTTGTCATGCATTAAATCTCCCTATATGTACCTAGCATATCTAATCAAGACAGAAGTAACTCTAACTATGGTCATTTCTATCATCAACAAAAATAAGTATATTCAAAAAAACAACATAATTTGTTAGATGAAGCAGTATATAAGTTTCCAAGCATGAAAATGGATATCTCATTAATTGAATCAAAATTGGCTAAAGCTCAATGCTCACTTGTGGCTGAATCTTTATGTAGAATTGATCCCAAAAATATGATAAATCAATTCACATGAAACCAAAATATATTCAATTTTATTTTATTATTTTCACATATGCACATTGAGTACAAGTTGTGTGTTGTTTAATGGTAGTTCATAACCCTTTTGGAACAAAGTTCCTTTATGCAGCTTGCGGTGGGTGTTGACTGTTAGAAATCGTCACGTAAGAAAAAAGCGTTATGCCCCCTCCATGCGACTTTCTCTATCTCTCTCTCTCTCTATCTTTCTATTATATACGAGTCTGTGTGACAAGCATCTAGCCCTTTCTCATACGATTCCGAAGGTGTTCCTTTGACCTCAATTCATCAATTACCCGTCTAACATTTAAGGTAAATAATACAATGAGTCCTGTAGTAACTGCAGGAATAATTTGCACATTTCTAAGAACAAAGCCTCAAATTTTTCCTCAAATCTAGCATCCCGAAGTTTTGTGAAAAACTAATCTGCAATTGATTTGTGAGTGTATTTACTCAAGCTGCACCCTTGCTAAAAGCGAGAAATAAATCATTTGCCTGGATTTGTAGCCTATGCTTTCATGTAGATGAGATTTTATCAATATCTAGACATTAAAATGTCTTTTTGGCAGGGTTATAACTTACAATTGACAACTTCATGATTTATTCATAACGTTAAAGTTTAATTAGAAGGAGAACATTTGGAAGGTTTGCTTATTTATTCAGTGAATATGCAGGATTCCCAAAGAATCAGACTCCGGCCCATAGCACATTCATGTAATTTTCGCTTTTGCCAACCGAGATGGTGGAGTGCTATTGATTTCGCACCACGGTGAAGGCAGGACAAGCTGTGGTCACTTCAATCTCAGAGTGATATTCAATCCAGCAGTTTCCAATGCATTGACCTGCACAGTCAAGTATAGATGTCACCTTCAATGCTTTATATACTCGATAACTAGATGCAGTAGCCCCATGAGTACCTCAAAAGCTTCTGTGTTCAGTTTTTATTTTATAGTACATATGATGCCAACATATGCAAGGTGATAGGAGGTAGAGTGATTTTAGCAATCCTTCAAAGACCCAGGAATCCGAAACTATAAGGTGCACTTTTTAGATTAGGAGGCTGTAACACCAATAAAAACCTTGAGTTTCGAACAGTAAGTGAAAAAAATTATGGTCCGCTAGAGCATATCTTGGTTAGTTGTGAGTATGAGTGAATACTCGGGGCACATTTAAGCTGTATATTTTCAAATGCTTTGATTGAGTTTAATTTTTATATTTATTTTATAGATATCATATATGTAGTCGTAAATGATTTTGTCTCTGTCCCCCTCATAATATATTGGAACATAAAATGGTCCGACAAAATGAGGATTGATTAAAAGTCAAATTTTACGTTATTAAGTTTTGGACTAAATGAAGCTGAAACAATGTATATTTCAATTATTTCAGTCGGGTTACAATCTTGTAATTTTCAGCAGCCCAACAAAATCAACCAGTGGAAACATGAGTCATTTTACACTAAAAAAGTCTTTCAACCGCATATTATTTTTATAGACCATCTATGATCTGTTTCAGGTTTGGTTCAAAATGAGACACAATATACTGACCATCCAATGCGACCACATAGGGATGGGGTTTATTTTCATTTTCATATAGTTAAAAAATCTCAACAGTAATCTATATAGAAAAATCGAATTTAAACGGTTTTCTTCACATAAAGGATTCAATATAAAATTGAACCAGAGAAAGGTATTTGCCAGGAAAGTAGTTGTTTTTCACCTGAGATCTACCTTTCTCTGGTTCAATTTTATATTGAATCCTTTATGTGAAGAAAACCGTTTAAATTCGATTTTTCTATTCATTCCACTTCACATGGCACTTATCTCTCAGTAATCTATATATTATACAGTGAGGTACAGTGAATTTGTTAGTTTATTGAAATGTAACTACTAGATATCAACGTTTTTTTTAGAAGACAGTTAATTGAATTCAATTCAGATAGACAAAATATTGGGTTTCTGAGAAAATCACAAAGTAAACAAAAGTACTGTATACTGCGAAATGTTTTCAAGTTTTCTATTCTTGAACAAATTAGTCATTACTGAAATTAAAACTTCAATTATGTAGATGAAAAATGATCTCCATATATACATTTCGAATGCCATTTATCTAAATTTCTACATTCGCTATCTTCGATTGCTCTGTTTCACATTATCTTCGTTTCCATCATTCCATGAAATCATAGGTTTACTATTTTCTATTTTGTGGTGTATATTTTAATGCTCTTTTTGGCCATCTCTTGTCTCTCATTCTCTGTATGTGTCCATACCATATGAGTTGTCTAGTTCCTATTCAATCTGTGTTATTAAATAATTTTCCTGTTCTTCTTTCCATCTCTCCATTTCGGACATGCTCTTTTGATGATATTGAGGTACTAATGAAAATATAGCAAATTATACGTTTCTCAAAGCATTAGAGGTTACCAATTATTGAAGAGATTCGGAGTGAAGGCTTAAGTAGCAGAATTCTGAAGTTTTGGGACTGAAAGCTGGAAATAATGTTTCAAAGAAATAATTATTGACTGCCTACTCCAGCCTAAATATGGGAAGGCCAAAAATCTCAACAAGCTAATATCATTCTCTATAAAATTATTTTTTTCCCAAAAGGTTTAACCCTTTCGAGATGGCGTCTGGAAAGCACGCGCTTACCGCTGGAACGGAGCCGGGACAAACTAGTTTCGTGTGGTGTACGAGTGCGCCGTGCCCAGCAGTATCACAACAGCACTCTGTGTGTGAATGTCTAGAGCCTCCTACTTTATTTCTTTAATGTGTATTCAATTAGGTTTTTTCGTTACATGCTATTTTTTTAACCGACGAAATCAAAAAGAAGGAGGTTATCTAGTCAACGTGATTTTTTTTTTTTTTTATGTATGACCACCTCAGATCAATAAATAACCATAGATAGGCCTGATGCCACGTAAACAACATATCCGTTGATGCACACATAAGTTTGTTTTTATTTACCATCTACTGTTTACGAATACCGAATCCTTGTTGTCAGATGGACATAATTTATAGAATGTACATGAGTTTATATGTAGTCATTCACATTATATATTATTAGATTTATTCACCTAAATTTTATATAATGCGGTAAGGTCAATCAACTCTGAACAAGGTTTAAAAATATTTTTTCTAGGTAGAAGGAATACAATTTCCAACAGTTAAATCATAAGACACCCCGGAATTTGTAGGACGCCTCGATAAATTGAACGATTCTTGGCAACCCTGTTTTCTTTGCCATCGGACATTTGCTTTGACGTATTTGACGTAAAATAATATTCAGATATTTTCAGGGTGTTGATGGGATATAGTGCTTTTTCATTTTCATTAAACAATATTGCCTTGGTTTTACTGACATTTAAAATACTCTCTATGCTTGTGAAGTGGTTCAGTGGTGCAAAATGTCGAAATACTGCTTTGATTACAAAACAAATGATAGTCAACAAAAAATTCACAGGTAAGCTACCAGAGGCGTAGAATACGAACGAATTTTCCAAGTAGTTTTTAATTTTGTCATGGAGTTTTTACCAATATATTGTTTTCCTTGGTGTAGAGTACTAAATACTGATAATTCATTCACAGATTCCCCACTGATGAGGAAAAACTACAAGTATGGTGTGATGCTCTTGAATTAGACCCACTGAGCCTAAAAAAATATTCTTTTATCTGTTCTGCTAATTTTTCCAAAGCTCAGATTATTAAAAAGCCGCAATGGAGAACATGTTTAAGACCTGATGCCATTCCTGATGTACAAGCAGTTAAAAGGTATGTGTTTGTAGGGAGTCATAAGTACAGTTGTATCCAATTATTTACAGCCCAATGTTGAGTTCGGCAAAATATTTATGATTGAAGTTCAAGAGATAACAAAGAAATCAGGAGAATTGAACTAATTATATTTAGAATTTGTTCCTATAAAGGTTTTTTGCAATTATAATTCCAGGGTTGGGTGATTTTGGACCATCAACCAGGATTTTGAGGATTTTGTGAATAAAGTGAACTAACTACTAACTGAATATTTTGCTCACCTCATTGGTTTAACATGAAATAGGAATATAATAACCTACTGCTATATATGTTGTTATCAGTAAAATATATTTTAAATCTTTTTTTTAATCCAATAGAAAATGTTATTTCAAAGGTTATTAATTATTTCATCACAAAGATTAACATTGAAAACAAAACTGTACAACTGAAAACTGTTAGTGGCCTATTCCTCTAGTAATATATTTGCAATTTGTGCCACATCCCTCAGTCCTTGAGAGACACAATCACCTTCAATATCCATTTCAGCCCATTTTACTGAATATTTGAAGAAATGAAAGTTTAAAAATTGAAATGGCAGTTCATTCTATCATTCTTTTGTTTGTACTTCATAGATATGGCTTCATGATATTAACTGACTAAACATTAGGTAATCATATTTTTGTTTTTGTAATAGTAGTATTGCGAGTAAGTAGTAAAACAAATTATTAATAAATATTTGATTGAGGAAATACATATTTCAAAATTGAAATGGCAGTGCATTCTATCATTCTTTTGTTTCTACTTCATAGATATGCCTACGTCTGGGTATGGCTTCATGATATTACGAACGAACTGAATAAACAATAATCATATTTTTGTTTTTTTAATAGTACTATTGCGAGTAGAGGAAAAATCATATATAACCATGGTTGAGAAGACTATTATAGCCCAGACACCTTGGCATTTGGGCTATTATCTTCAAAATCCATAATATAGGTGACAAAAGTTTGAAAAAGTTTGTTAATTTGCTGTTTATGGTTTCCATACCCGAAATCAACCAAAAAGTTTTTCATTCATTACACATTTTACTGGTAATTATGTATATTCACATTTATAGATTTCAATAATGATTTCGAATTTTCATCATATAGAAATACCAAATTGTAGTTCCATGGAAACCTTTTTGCTTGCATGACAAATTTCAAGTAAATCGGACATGTGAAAGTTTTTTTTTACATTGATAACAAACAAACATACTCATGTACACAAGTGAACCTCAATTGAAGTGGATTAAAAATACTGTTTTGAACCCCTTAAAACGGCACGGCACTGCGCAAGAGATGTTTTGTTTTGGTTTGTCTCGCATATACACAAAACATTACACGTCCCGCCGAAATTATGTTCGCATCAAAACATTGCAAGGTAAATTTAGCATCGGGCCTATCTATGTTTACTTATTGATCTGAGATGACCACGCATAACTTTTTACAGAGCAGTTTGATTTCGATGATTCTTTTTTCATTGGATAGGGTGTACTTCGAAGTTGGTCCCATTTGAATTTGAACAAAAAAATCCATCCCTAAGGTTAGAAAAATGAAGGATATTGGTCGTTCACCCTCTGAATTTTGATCCTTTAACCGATTCTATCAGGCATAACTTTGTAGTGGGTTTTCCGATTTAGATGATTCTTTTTTTATTAGATAGGGTATACCTCATAGTTGATCATATTCCAACTTGGAATGAAATGGTCCATCCCTATGGGTAGAAAAATAGGGGATGATTGATTTTTCACTTGTGAACATTGGCACACATATGTAGTTCACATTGACAGATCCTCCTACATCCGTCAAAATCATTACATTCTATGAAAGGATGGAATTATATACAAAGTGATGAAATCAACTAACCAGAACTTTCAAAAATAATTTATATTATCTAACAATAAATAGTTAAAGTAGAAAATCATATTATTTAACAGTAAATAGTTGAAGTTAGCTAGGTAAGTAAGTATTTTGGGAGTAACCAAAAATTAAGTAGGTAGTAATTAGTAGATTTCAGCCACAAAAAATTGAAAAATAAAAACTTTTTAACAAAAAATTAAACCGACGAAAAAATCAACTGAAAAGCAAAAAATAAAATAAACCTTTTTAATCTTAATGATAATTGAGCTCCTAAACTAATGTGAGTAACTAATTTTGATTCGGCGCCAAACAAACTAGCAATTGAATTAGGTAAAGCGTAAAATAATGGCATCGAGATGCACGGCGGCGTTTTGATTACTTCTTCAAAGTAAAATATCTTCGATAATTGTTTGTTTGGCGCCGACTCAAAATTAGTTACTCACATTAGTTTAGGCGCTCAATTATCATTAAGACTAAGAAGGTTTATTTTATTTTTTGCTTTTCAGTTGATTTTTTCGTCGCTTTAATTTTTTGTTAAAAAGTTTTGTTCAAGAATAAACTTACTTTTGCTAGAACAAAGATTTTCTTCAGAATATGCATTTTTTTAAATTTTGCTAAAATAAAGATAAAACTATTTTTAATAATCCAATTGGCAATAAAAATAAGTTTTGTTTACAAATTATTTACCGTCCTTCCGTTATAGACGTACTACGTCACGACTTCAATCAGGAGACAACACGAAACCGTACTTGTAAGACCCCAGTTTTTCAGAGTGTAAACACAGGACGTAAATGTAAGTCAGTTGTCACACTGGAGTCCAGAATGATTACGAAACATACGGCGATAGTGAGTGGCGAGTAGAGTTGAAAAATGTTATAGTATGTCGCTCGTATGACTAAGACGCAATTGAAAATCGTACGTGTATGGCCGTAGCCACGAAAAAGTTAAAAAAGCATTCTATTGGAAATTACATTTTTGTTAGTGTAAAATGACTGATGAAACTACCAGATGACAAGCAAGCTGACTGAAATATTTGAAATGTATAGCTTTATTTGGTATAAAATTCGGTCGAAAACTTGTGAATCAAATCAATTTGGACTATGTTACTCTACAAGATATTACAAAGCTCACAAAAGTATTTACTTTTACTAAACGAGGTCTATAAAATAAATAAATCTGAAAAGCAATAATGTGAATATAAATGAGCCTCGAGCCTCGGAGACATATTATACACATTTTACATCGGGGAATTCTATGATACAAAAAGAAACAGATCGCGATCAAGAGTCGTGGATCATGGAGATCGTCCCTATCCGTTTGTCTGTTTAACATAACGTAATTTTGAGTGCATGGATGTCGTTGACTGCTGTTGCTTAAAGCACAAGGTGATTATTTATCGCTTGTATAATTTGTATTTGACTATTTGTGTTCAAGTGTTTAATGAAGAGTGAGGATAGATAATTGCTGTTTTTTACCATGTTCTCATTTTACAAAGGGCATTTTTGTTTTGTAGACCTACTGATGGTATAATAGATGAGAGGTGTTAACTTGTTGCCATCATTTTAGATTCATCCTTATACCCAGTAACTAACAACAAGGAATTTATTCACTTTACCATATATCATTTTTATCAATTAGTTTCTACGTGGTTTTATTGGCGTATTAGGATATATTTTCACCTGGAAAGATAAGAATCTTTCATATCTATTATTTAGAAGTAGTAAATAGAATGTCTGCTCGATATAAGCCTGATAGGTATCTTAGCAATCGGCAAAAGAGGCGCCGAATAAGCATGGGCATTCAAAACAAATCAGGCAATAATGAAGATAATGCCTTTAATAATGGCAATCTAGCTGAAGGAGTTTTTTATCCTAATTTAACGGGTTAATATTTTTCATTCAAATTTCAAATTGGTACCTTATTTTCTCTCGACAGCGCTGAACTTTTTTATATTATCCAGTGTGCATTACATGGTGTTATGGAGCTTTTTCAGTTTTTAAATTTGTTTTTTGAATTCCTTAGAAAAACAGCTGATGGTTCACTTTGCCAAAATCAAATCAACCGTTATAAGATATTCAAACAAAAGCTTGACAATTTTGTGGATTGATTGAGTAATAAAAGAATTGACATTTTCAAGAGGAAATCACTACCAGATTTTAATAGGAATAATTCAGCAATTTTTGATAAGGTATTGTGAAAAACTTAAATTTTCAACCAACACCCTGTGGAATATCCAAAGGGCATTTTCTTTCAGGTCTACGGAAGGTGACAGCTAGATTTATGCTAAAATGTTAATTTTTTCAGTTTTCTTTTGCGATTTTGTTTTGAGATACATTATTGATAGCTCTAGCTTATCTTGTAAGATGAGATGTTCAATAAACTTCATATTATTCTAGGCTTACTGTACAGAAGGATTTGGCCAGAGAAAAGTCAATATTTGCCAGTTTGGGGACGAACAGAAAAGATATGTTCTCATTGACCTATTTGTAGGGCAGAATAGATTTGATAATTATCCACAGTTTTGGTAATACCAAAATCCCTTAGCCCAAAGGGAGTTAGTCGCACCATGAACTTCCATATCAGCAAGTCCCTTCGGCTGCTTGATGCTAGGATTTTTGAAAATGATATTTTCATTATAGGAAGATGTAAGTAATGAATTATGAAGATTTAATTAGGAAAAAGTGAAATGACAAGTGACATTCCGATGTAACTGTTTTTTAATTTGTAATTCTTTTGATCTTGCTAAAAAGTCTTCTGTTTGCAACTGTCTCTTGACAGAAAGTTTTTCACTGAAATGAATTCATCATTATACAATGTAAATGGTAGACTTCTCCGCCGAGTCGTTGATGCAATTTTTTTATTTTTATTTCAATTATATACTTTAACACACATATATCAGAGAATATTTGCTTCAGCTGAAAGTCAGATGTGAATTTATTATTTGGCATTATGCATTTATTCTGACAAATATATTGAAATATCTATTAACCTTCTATTATATTCAAGAATGGGAACTTCTGTATACCTCTACATAAATAATTTGCATTATGTTAAACTTTCTGTGAATTCGCCATTTGTGTGAAACTTCTAAACTAACTTTTACTTCCAAGTTCAAAATAGCCATAGAAATATGTACAGATGGCAATTTGCATTTGTGAATTTAGTTTGACACATTAAAGTTTGTAAACTTATTACAACTGTGAAATAACTTAATCTCAGGAATTGCATTTATTCGAGGAAATCCGCAGCCCAAGAATGTTACTATAACTAAGTTTGGGTGAAGAGTTTGAACAACTCTTACAAGTTTGTCTATACCCAAATACCAGAGAAGAGGAAAGCATATTTTAGGAACACTGCATTACATCTAAAGCACATCTAAAGTTTCGAACACAATGAATAAGGATTATGTGGAGGACATTTTTGCCTTTGAGTTCTTCATCGTGCGAAAAATAAAATTTTCAAATGTTAAAAGTGTCCTTCAAATCCAACAAACTCCTCATAATTTAACTGAAATAATTTTTGAATCAAATTCATTGGGTTCAGGGTTAGAAATTATACAAGTGCACTCAGTTTTCATTGATATGTTATTCGAAATTATTATTGAAACTCTATTTTTTATGTAAAATTGAGTTACTAGTAAACATATAGAATAGACCTCCGTATATAAAAACCTAAAAACTAATTCTGTTATTTTCCGAAATTTGTTTCTATTATATCACATGAGAGTGTTTTACTGATTTGGTTTGAAAAGGGGAACAATGTTCAATAAGTTCATCTCGACTGTAAAAAGATAATTTCTCACTGAAAAAAAATTCTGTAGGAAGTTGAAAATAATCTGAAGATATGTAGGGACAATCTTAAAATTTATTTTTATTTCCCAATCACAGATAGAAATAACATGAACTTGACCAACAGAAAAATGCGTGCACTCGCATAATATCAGAAAGGGGAAACAACTACAGAGTCATACGGTGATTCATTTTTCTGTTAAAATGAAAATCATGTGCTATTAGAGAGTAAGAATAACATCGAATAGTAACGAAGTGAGCTGAGAGCCTCGTACCTGTGGTCTCACCTGTGTCAGCGCCTCCATGCGTTGCTTAAGTTGTTCTTCAATTTCTGGGAGCTTGGAGTATTGAGCTAGTTTCTGATCCGCCAGTTCCAACTTCTCCTGGATGGCCGCTATTTTCTCTTCGTGTAACTGCAAGTCATGAACAAGGTTAGACACTACGGTAACTAACACACTCTGCATTTTTATTTCGTCCGCGTTTGGAGCCATAATGCTCCACATTTATCAAGGTTCAATAGTTCATGTGGAAGGAATGTCTGTTGAGCCACAATGCTGATTTATGTACTACAAACAAATACACAATTGCGTTGATACAAAAAGATCAATCTGCAGAAGAGCTTTAATATTTGGTTTGAAAAAAATATTGGATTTCTCAGGAGAACAGATTTCTGTTTGTCAGAGAAATCAAGTTTGTGTTGGTGGGTTGATGTAGTCTTTCACAACTATCGTTCTTTAGAAAAACTGAAGGCACTCAAAGAAATGAAAATTAGCAAATGGGTTATTTTTAATGTAACTCCCTGACTTTCCTAGGATTCCAGGTCTGACTTGATTCTTCATGATCGGTAAGCAGAATAATGTTTATGTCTTTCAATGAAATAAACATAATGTACATGAAATCATATCTACCAATAGATGACCTCTCTTTTTATGTCTTCCATCGTTTAAGACAAATATATTGGAGGGTATTCATGTTGGAAATCATTTCATGATTCTGAATTGACGCCGCCGATACCTGATGAAAAATTGACCAAAAAAACACCTGACTAAATGATTCTCACTAATTGGGTTTACGAAACCATGATACATGTTTCGTTATGCAAAAGGTTATTCATCATTGAAAATATTTAATAGGTGCTTGATTGTTGTATTATGAACCAGACTGATAAATCATGGGTTATATTAGCAGAAATAACGTGTTTTCATGCATGACACTCAATTCAATATCCAATTTTCGAAAAACGCGGAGCATATCAGTGGCGTTTTATTTTTCAAACTCTTCCATATAAAATCATTTAAGTTTTTTTAATTTCTTTTTATATATTTGGATAATTTTATTTTACAGCAAAATTGCAACGTTTTGAAGAAAATGTTGACACCTATAAGAACGTACTTCTATAACTGGGTAGTTTAAGAGGTATTCGCAAAAATACCCGGAGTTGACTTATTTTCTAAACATATCGGCCGTCCGTACTGAGCAACACAGAGGCAATTTTTGAAAAAATGTCAAAATATTCACATTTGAGAAACTTGTAATTGAAGATTTTAGCTTTAACTGATGTGGATGAGGGTCAATTTATAATTTATGCAACATTGTCATAGTCACAATCACTGTGTCAATCCTAATGCCTGTTCGTTTGTTATGCTCACGTTGCTCTAATCTGATTTGAGCAATATTTGGTTATTCGTTTGTTCCGAGCAATTGATCAAAGAGTGTTCGTTTGACAGGAGCAAATTGCAACATATCAGATAAATCATGCTTTATCTGCTTCATCTATTTTCAGGGAGCAGAAAAATCAAATCAAAGTGATCAGAAGGCGGCAATAAGAAAATGGAGGGAGTTATAAGAAATAGTATCAAAATATCAAATGATAGATGCAAATTCGGATTATTATTTACTTCGAACAGGTGGAATTATAGGTGAAAAATAATTAATGTGAAAACGTTCATAGGTACACACAAATGTTATTAGAAGAGGTTAGTTCACAAATAATTAGGTTATGATTTGTAGTGCTTGTTTGAGTTTGACTAATATATTTCTGCTACTGGCTCATAAAAATCAAATCAATAACGTCACAATTACGCGATTTCCATGATTTTTTGAGCAGGCTGAGCATTTCCAACGAACAGGACTCTTAAAACAAACAATTTGATCAAACAATCAACAACAACAACAATCAAACAATTTGATCAAACTGTGGATCTGTGATGTCATCAATGACGTCAAGTCAAATAGCATCTGGAATAAGAACTTGTTCTAAATATTTGACATATTTGATGAAAAAATTAGGTTATGTTTACAAAACTATCATTATTGTTTGAGGCAATACTTATTGAAGAAATTAAAGTTGATAAATGTCGGCTGGAGATTAAACTAAGGAACAAGTCAAATAATAATTGGACAGTTGGTTGCACAATGTTATCTACACTTCACTGATGATATTGCTTAATGTATTTTGTGTGCTATTCTTGTTGAATGAGATAAATCTTTCAAAGTGTTTCCTGTAGCAGGATATCTAGATATCTTAAACAATCTGAAATAAAAAATATATACATAGGACCATTTAGGATAACTAGGAATTTTTTGTCTAGCTCCAACTTTCATGCTAGGCTAGGTATATGAAAAACAATGATCTCACCTCATTTCTGCAGATATACATTAACGCATATTTGTATGTTTTTTAATACATGGCTTTATTTTATTTAATAAAAAGCAGAATCATCTTCCATTCATCGCAAAATAACTTCCAATCTGATTTCGTTAAAAATCATAGGTAGGACTCCTCTACCTACATTTCTTCTTTGAAATAATTGTCTTGTCCATATCTCTCTCTCACTTTTTGAATTAATCTCCGTATTACTAATATAGCACAAAATACTGTATGATAAATTTTGATTTTATTTTTCCTTGTGATTTTTTCCTATTCTAAATTCCTAATGAAACACTTCAAACATCAAACGTCTTCAAATCGTGTGACCAGAATTTCTGACGTTTCAAATCATTTGAATCAAACAGGCAATAATGACGTCACATCAAACAAATTTGATCAAATTGTTTGACCCACCGACACGGGCTTTAGTCTCAGTCATTGTCTTCAGACATTTTGATATTTATGCATCACAGTCTTTAGCATTACTTCAGCAATTGTTTTCACGAATTTCCAATGGCGATTTTGTCTTTGAAAAATGAATATTTTTTATCCCAAAGATGGAAAATTTCTCTGAATCATTTCAATAAGAATACCAGATTAATTTTTTTTCTGAAACAAAAGACGAAATGATTTTTAATGTCATTTGTCAAATATCGTCTTGATCATAAGCTTGAATATTATTGAAATTTGTCAATTTTGAAGGTCTTATTTAGGGCAGGCTTATCCATATAGGCGAACTAGGCAGCCGCCTAGGACGGTAAAATATTGGGGCGGCGAGGCAAACTTTTTTTGTATCATTTTTTGGGTAATTTCATGAAGTGAAAACTCATTACAGCAAGCGACATTGATATATCGTTTTTTATGGTTTTGCATTGACAACACTATTTTCTGTGTTTTTTATTAAAGCTCCATTCCAAAGGTGACAGCAAAATAAAGAGAGTCTTTAACCTGTGAAACGCTAATTGGCTTTTTGACTAATTCTCAGTACTATGACGAGAGATTGGAACCTATGTTTTATGTCATGTTTAGCATAAACAAACGGAACAGTGGGATTCAAAGGGTGAAAATAATTATGAGTGCGGATTAATAATCGAGATATTTTAACGCGAGAGCGAAGCGAGCGCGTTAGTGTTCGAGATCATTAATCGCCATTTTAATATACGAATTGATTACAAACATTTTCCGTCGACCTCGTTCCCGGGGTCAACGTGAAATTTTTGATATCTATTTGCTTCAACTAGGAGGAAACTTACAATATTTGGATTTTAAAATACACAAATTTGGCGAAAGTAATATGATTTGACATTTGTATAGTATTTGAATTCGTGTATGTCTAGTTGCCTGTACCACAATCCACAATGATGCATTCATAGAGAAATCAACCATTAATAGGTTATTAATAGTCGATGTTGGTGTATTTTTGGCTGCATATATCACAATTATACATTGATAGAGAAATTGAACGTTAATAGGGGTCATTAATGATCGATTTCGTGTAGATTAAACAGACTCGTTAATACGAGGTCGCCGGAAAAAGATATTTATAAGCTAGAAAAAAGTATTTGTATGTCGTGGCTTACAAATTGTACCGATTCAAAATATTACATTATTTTTGCATGATTTGCATTCACACAAATAATCTTCATTATCTTTTTGATAATAATTATTGTCATCTTCCTCCATCTCATTTGAGTTTTCGCACAAAGGGGATATTTTTCTCACTTTGTAAACATCTTCAATTGAAAGTTTTAAGTTATTCCAATTGAGAATGCAGTTGTTTAATTCGACGCGTAGATCGTGAGTTGTGATATCTTTATCAAATTTTGAAAGCGCTCTCGTCAGTTCTTCTAGTATTGGCGCTTCGAGTTTTTTCTGATTATTTCGAATTTGTGAAATATTTTTTTTGGGTCAAGTAACGATGAATTTGTATTTGTTTAACATTATCCAATATAACATTGTGCACGTTTATTTCATATGCTTTACTGCTGTCCGTTATTACGTGGTCTTGAAATTCTTTACCTGGCATTTGTTTTTTTCGCTATTTCGTATTGTTTATTGTCAGATGCGTTCGAATTTCTCAAAAACTATGTTGTGTATTGATTTTCCTTTTGGTTGCATATTGTTGACATGGCCGGACTGCGGCGGCCAATCCGCCCCATCCAGGGGTCCGGCCCACCGGGAAAAGTCCCGGTACTCCGTAAGGCCAGACCGCCCCTGCGTGCAACTCCACTTGAAGCCCGGCGTATGACAAGCGGTACGGCAGGCGTCATGAAGCTGCACGCAGCGACGCGAGCGTGTTGACGCTTCGTCGACAAAGAGTCCGTGGACAGTATGCCTTAGTTACAAAAAAACTTTGATCGGCATTAGGTAGGTTTATATTTTTTTGTTAAAAAAAAATTATAAAAACAACTATATACTTTCAACAAACTGTTAAAAAAATGTTTTTGTAATTTTTCTAGAAAACTCTATAAAAATTGCAAAAAAAAATATTGAACAGTTTGTCGTATATGGTTGTTTTTGTTATTTTTTGTACCATTCAAAAAGAATATAATGCCAATCAAAGTTTGTTTATAACTAATTGTTAGCTGATAAAACAATTACATTATTAATGAAAAACTATTTTTTTTCTTATTAGGGAGAGATTAACCAATTATAAATTTTAAAGAAAAAATTCTCAATAAATTATTTAAATAATACAAAAAAAATATAAACAATTATTTTGTTTTTAAGAAAAAATCCTTTTTTTAAATTATAATAAACCCTTAGCAATCTAATGCAAAACAATTTTGAAAAATAATCAACTTAACCATTTGTTTATAAATATTTTATAAACAAATAGCGTAATTTTATTTTTAAAATATTGTGAAATGCCTTTGTCAGATATAAAACTGATAATTATATGAAATAACAATAAAAAAAATTCAATATTTAGTCGATTTCTCATATTTTGTTAACTTTAGCAATTTATATTTAACAAAATAATAAACTTTTAAACAATATTATTGAGTAGACATGTGAAATGTGCTCTAGGAAGCAAAAACATTATGGAGTCATTCTGTAAACAATTATTCCGTTTTTAATAAAATCGGCGGTTCCAAAAAAACTACTCAATTAACAATAGCCTCACATTATCAAAATTCAATGAAAACAATTTTTCCCAACGAAATTTCATTCATTCAAGTGTTCAGATGATACTTTAATTTTTTTGAATTTCTAAATTCATTTTTAATAGTATAAAAAATATTGCTGTACTCCTGCCGGAACGTCCGCGCGGAGCCCTATTTTCAACGTTGAATTAAAATTATAAATAATTGAGATTGAGAGTTTTGCGAAGGGACTTTTTCATGGCAAATTTATTCCTCTTCAAGAATCTGTTTCTTTATTTTCTCAATCATCAATAGTTTTTGAGCTATTGTCAAAAAACTAAAACCGTTTTTATTTTTATTTTTTTGTAAAAAAAAATAGCAAATTTGCGTCGGCGGAAAAAATCGAAAATTACATTTTTCTCAGAATGACATCCCGAAAAGAATGAGCCATCGCTCATACTTTTAGTAGACTTGGAACGATCTTTCGCAGAAAATTCACTTCCCGACTAGACTAAATGTCTTTCGATACATGTCTTCCGGATTCGAAATAATGGTCCTTACGAGAACCAGTTGAGGACCAAGACAGGAAACTGCAAGACATGTGAGAAGCAAATCAAGTAACAAGATCCAATTCAAAACCTTCGTTAATGTCGAATACATTCCCACCAACACAGGGTTCCATATTTATCATTATGCAAACCATAACTTCGATATCATAACTATAAATTCGATTTGTGGTTTAGACACTGAACATGACCAAATACACGCACTTTCAATTTATAGAAATTGAACCTAACGGTAGGCGCGACCAAGATGCACTAATCTGGTAATCAGTAAGTGAATGTTCCTTCCTAATTTATATTATCAACTAATGAAATGCGTTTGGCCAAAGGTTAATGGAAATGCATATTGTAGCTATGTTTATTTTCGATTATGGGAATGAAGTATTTGGAAACCCTGATGTTTAACCAATAATAGATATGAGATATGGCTTTGAATTCGTGAGATTCTGGAATTGGCTTGAAATTACTTGTGTATACAAAATAAAAGACAACCGAGTGATAATAAAAATTGGATGAAAGGTTAATTAACGCTCGATTCTCCCAACTAGAGTTTTCATGTATATCAACTTTTTTTAATAAATTTACCGAATACGTACTATGGGAGACTTTTTCTGTGAATACATTGTAAACAACTGATTGCGTCCTATATGTCAACTATGTATGATATCCATCACTAATAAAGGAGTAAGGGTCAACAGGATCTAGCCATGTGTTTAGTTTCATAATTTGTCGTGTTATCATTAGGAACCGAGGTATGAATAAAGTCTAGATTTACCAAAGTCAACAAAAATCGCGAAATTAGATAAAACCAAGAGTATATGTTAAAATTGAGATTATGTATGTTTTGACGACATTCTAAAACGTTTTGTTTGCAAAATCAAATACTAATATTTTTTAAATAACTGAAAGAAATCAAATTAATATGCCTGTTATTGGTATTTTTTATGAAAAAAAATCTGTAATGATTCAAAATGCCAAGTTACTTTGACAATTCTACCAGACATATAACTGAAACCATTTTCTAAAGAATGGTGACCATAAATAATTGTGAAAATAGTCTGCAATTTCAAATAGAGTAAGTATACGTAGGTAGGTCTGGTTTCAATAAAAAATATCACGAATGATGATGTCAATTAATAAGTATAAAAAAGTTATTTCATTCATTTTAATTGTATGTGTGTAATCTACCCTCTGTATACATACAGGGTGTAATCTAACCTTTTGCAAAACCGCTAACAGTTGATAACCCATAAAAAAATAAACAGATTTTTCCTTTGGAATTTTTAAGATAAGTCCGTAAAAAGGCAGGAAAAAATATAAAACAATGTTTTATCTACCAAAACTTCGCTCTTTCGCGGTTCCCAAATTTCGCTAAAAAAATTATAAAAAAATGGTTTTTTTCCTAATTGCAATTCGTTATGAAATTGAATTTTACACTCGTCATTCACGGGTGTGCAAGAGGTTAGATTACACCCTGTACATATAATCTTCTTTATTCAGTATTATGAACGTTATAAGATCGATCAAATGGGGTAAAAGATGCAAATTTGAAAGCTACCTATGTCCAGCCGTAAATCTTATTGAAAATATAAATGCCAGTTCTTAAGTAATTAAATCCTCATTTTTGGTTTTATGTTTATTCAATGTCGAATTATATCAAATAAAATCTTTGGTTGGGCATTGTCATATTTTAGATCAAAGATTTATTACTCTCTGGGCCAACTTCGATCGATATTTTTTCTCAATACGGACCAGGATACTGTTTGACATGTTCTGTGATTTTTTTTGCATTCTGAAACCATGATGTAACGTAAAATATAATTCGAAAATTATTTCGAAATAAATTTGTAACGCGATAAAAATTTCATTGGCTTGCTTTCTTCAAGAAAACTTGCATCTACAAACTGATAATTCTGAAAAGTAGATCCAGGTACGGGTGTGAAGTTATCCACAACCACAAAATACACTGAGAAAAATGTAATTCGGATCTGTTAAAATGACAATGTAGGGCTTATTTCAGTACACGATCAAATTCTGTAGGGGGTGTAATCGGGGTGGAAATGTTGAAAAAATTAAATATACATTCAAACGGCACTGTAGAGTTTTTTAGTTTGCAGAATCAGATTCAGGAGGTTGAAATACATAGCACCTGATATATGAAATCATTTTTCGCCCTGTCGGAGAGTGAGTTTTGGGGGTGGAAATGTTGAAAAAAATCAGAATTCAGTTAAAACGGCAGTGTAGAGTTTTCTAGTATACAGAATCAAATTCCAGAGGTCAAAATACATATCACCTGATATATGAAATCATTTGCCGCCCGTCGGAGGGTGAGTTTTGAGGGTGAAAAAATTTATTTAAACTAATTAAACGATAGTGTAGAGTTTTCTAGTATGCAAAATCGAATTCAGAAGGTCGAAATACATACCACCTGATATAAGAAAATTTGTCGCCCCGTCGAAGGGTGTGTATTGAGGGGGTGGAAAAGTTGAAACAAATCGAAATTCAGTTTAAACTGAATATTGATTTTTTTCAATATTTTCACCCCCAAAACTCACCCTTCGACGGGGCCACAAATGATTTCAAGGGTGGCCCAGAGAGTAGGGAACAATCTAGAATCTGACATTGTCAAATGGATAGTTAGTCATATTGAATAACAAATATGTGGAACTCAACTCAAGGACCGGCGCTAATATTTGCGGTTAGTTTTCACCGCAGGGCAGAGCATTCAAATATGCCACTTTTTTCCTCATTTGACCGATCTTCTAACTCTCATGATTGAGAAGCTACCAACATAATTCCGTTGCCAATTTAGATACTCAGATACGTCATAAAAATCTAGAGTACTTGGTACAGTTACTGGATACTTTGTGACATTTGAAATGTTTTGAATAGTTTTTTTAACAGAGGTATTGAGGGTGGACTATTTTTTTGCAATCTACAACCTACAGCTTAGAAGTTATTTTCAGGGTGGAAAGGAAATTTCTACTTTAAATTTTGTCTGCATAAGAAACTCAACTTTATACTTTTGCCATATGGTCCTTGAAATGCCATTAGAGAAATAATGATAATGTAACTTTAATAGATTCTTACCTTGATTTGAGCTTCTTTGTGTTGCAATTCCTGTTCCAACTTTTCATTTAAGTCGTGCAACGACGTGGATTCACGCTGGGCGTTCAGATACCTCTTCTCCAACGTGGCTATCCTTTCTTCCTGGTCTTCTTTCTGCGCCACGTTCTCTCTGAGATCGCGCTGCAGCTTCGAATTGACGTCTTGTGCTTTCAACAGCTCTTTTTGTGCTTTGGCTAAGTTTTCCTCGAGTTCCCCGACCCTGTTCTGCATTTCCGCTACCCGGCGCTGCCATGTGCTTATCTCTCCAGTCTGCGAAGAGAAGAAAATAGTATATTGAGGTGGAAGTTGCAGATTTTTTCAGTAAACACACATTTTTATCTACAAAATTATATGAAGTACCGATTCAAAGATATTGTTGAATCCAACAGTATGAATTCACATAGTTAAGTCCTCCGAAAACACCATCAGAGGAGTTAATATCCATGACATGAAATCCAGCCATGACATGAAATTAAGGTTCCGAAATCGTTGCGCCTGTAAAATTTATTTTTATTCCATGAAACACAATTATTAATTATATTCCAGAGGTGATACATGCATTAAGTCATCAAGATGTCACAACAATGTTTTATCCATGCGATTGTGTGGCAACAAATTTTGCGTTATAACGAAATATTTTTTGAGATGTCGAGTCATTATAAGTGCCATTAAGTGAGTTAATTTTCACCATTTATCCATTAATGTACAAAAAGTGCATTAATCGTTTATTCTTAATCACTAAAAAGTCATCACCCAGGCATGATATAAAAGGAGGGGGAAACTACATTTCATTAATTACACGAAATGATCTACGTCTACAATATTCGAGATTTTTTCATTAAAAATGCGAAAAAATAATGTTTTACTGAGAAGGCTAGTCCGTCTTATTTTTTATTCTCAATTTTATATTTTAATTGGGTAATTTTATATAGTAATCATATCACGCCAATGAGAATTGCGAGGCACTACGCTTCCTAGCGGATCATTCAAACTCACTGTGTTTCTTTTTAATTGCCAAGGACATTAAATAGTTTAACATTGTTGCAATCAAGGGCAGGTTCTGTGAGGTGTATTGTTTACTCTTTTCGATCCTTTTATCAAGAATTAATTAAGGATAATTTTTTCGGATGAATACGACAAAATGGTTTTATTCAGGGACTTCGCGATTTCTGCCGCCCTTTTTAAAGAACGACGGTCCATGCTCTATAAGGTGTATTGTTTACTCTTTTCGATTCTTTTATCAAGAACTCTGTAAAGCAAACTATCCTTAAATTAATAAATCGACAAAATGGTTTTATCCAGGGACGTCGCGATGTATTCTGCCACCCCTTTTGAAGAACGACGGTCCGCTTCTTTTTGCAAAGAAAGCTACACAATTCATTTGAACGGTTTTGGAGGTTTGGGTTCATTGAAACATAATTGAGATCTCATATTGTAAAGCAAGCCCTATCCCAAACGAGGCCTGGCATTTGATTTGTCTGAAAATATAAACAGGGTAAAATCAGATGTGGAATCATCTGCGACTGAAAGATAAACCTTAGTCAATTGAGAATGTTTCCCTTTTCAGCCTAACATTTATTCCAAACGCACCCGGTTGCCAAGGGCAATCAGAAATATAGAAGATTAAGAAAATTGATGAAATCTAGGGAAAGGAAAATGAGAATTTATATAAATGTGATAAGACCCACAACAACGTATGCATACGGAAATATAGGAGACAAAGATGCTAAGAACAATCTACGGAGGAAAATACACAAAAGAAGGATGACGAAGGACAACAAGTAAATAATTGGAGGAACTCTACCTTGAACCAATAATAAGTACAGTTATTGACTGACAGCAAATACGATGGCTAGACCACGAGAAAAGAATGCATAAAGACAAAAGAGAAGACCAATGGGTTAAGCGGCTACTGTAGGATATCCTTCCACATAATTTTTTATTGAGGAAGTCAGCATGACTACAGATGAACATTTTGCAACTGCCAAAATAAGAATTTTTCAGAAAAAATGTAGTTGTACTTTTTTGTAAATATTCTTCAGAAAAAGGAAATAAGACATTTAACAAAAAAAAAAACAATTAAAAAAAAATTAAATCGAAACAAAAAGAAGAGTGATTCTATATGGAAGAGTTCGAGGTAAACATTGTTATAGTAGTCAATACACGCCCAAGGCCTGTTGAACAAAAACATAATAGAGTTTTTCTATAGCATTTTCGATGAAACCTTCAATTTTCTGCCCTAGGCGGCTGCCTATTCTGCTTCAGCCTCGCGACGGCCCTGGTTTTGTCACAAAAAGTGCATGAGACGTGAGGAAAGAGGCGCCGCTATAGTAACCCAAAATTATAATATCTGAAGCCTGTTGTATGAGATAATGTCTGATAATAACACATGTAAGTTATTTGAATGGATGGGACCATTATATATAATATATATATATATATATATATATATATATATATATATATATATATATATATATATATATATACAGGGTGTCCCTGGACTTCCTCTTTTCCTCTCGGGAATGTATAGATGGGGTCAAAACATCACCAGTACTTCATATAACTTTTGTTCCTAAAAGCCTTCGTTACCAAGTTACGGGCCCTCAAAGTTACAAAATGAAAAATGTTTTTCTTTTATAACTTTCAAAGTGAATATTCAAAATCATCTTAATTTTGGTGATTGACTAAACAAATGAATTCCTTCGATGAGCTTTCATGCAGGAGTCGGTTGTTTTGCTACAAAGTCAGGAACGGACTACCCCCGATGGTCCACACCCCAAAACTTTGAAATGACTGGGATTTGTCAATATGTTTTAACAAAACAAGGTTACCTGGACAATTTCCTGAATAAAAGTACTCGTGTGGAAAATCAATCGGAGCAACGATTTTTGATAAAAATGCATTTTTGTTCGACGACATCCAACCTGAGATGTCTACCATTATTCGAAGAGATTAATTTGTAACGAAAATAGAAATGATAGATACAATGTTCATAACGAATTTTTATCATGCAAACACGTTTACCTTACAAAACTCATGGTGTAAATAATCAATCGCAAGCCTCAAGAGCAAACAGAAATGCAAAATCCGCTACAAAAACTGCTCGATATGACCCCCGTCTCTCTCAATACATTTTCTTAGTCGGCGCAAACACCCTCTCTGCACTTGAAATAACATGCCAGGGTCGTTTCGTATGGCTTCAGTTGTCATTTTTTATCCACCCTAATTTTATTTCTTTCTACAAGGTGTTTTTGTCAACATCTGTGGAAGAAATGGAACATAAATTTATTCACCGGATATTTTTCACCTATTCATGTGCAGCCGTTTTTGTAGTTTATTCGTTTGCTTTTTATTAGTTATGTCTTCCGATGTGCGTTTTTTAGCTAAATTTATCTTCGGGTTGAAGATTTTCTCCCATGAAATTATACTCATCAGTGAAACTCCTCAACATTTAAACTGTGAATACGAATTTGCAACATCCAAATGTTGAGTTTCATGAGATTCAGATAACACAACACGAAACGTGCTTATTCCACGCGTACATACAAAATATGGACTGAATTCGATATTTCATAGTGGAGTAGCTTGTTAGTTCAAAAACACCACGAATCTATATAACTTGATATTTCATTTGAAAAAATATCTACATTGTGAATGAAACTTTCAACTAGGTACTGTACTTTTTGTTTACGACTTTATTTTAGCATATTTTGTATTATCCCTGTTATAAATGTTGTTGAATTTACGTTAGCATTAGTATTTCGTGAACATTTTTCTTATCAAATAATGTTGGACGATCGGATTTGATATCGTCGAGTAAAACTGCATTTTTATTAAGAATCGTTGCTCCGATCGACTATCCACACGAGTACTTTTATTCAGAAAATTGTCTACGTAACCTTATTATGTTGAAAACTATTGAAAAATTATCTGTCATTTCATAGTTTTGGGGTGTGGACCATCGGGGGTAGTCTGTTCCTGACTTTGTAGCAAAACAACTGACTCCTGCATGAAAGCTCATCGAAGGAATTCATTTGTTTAGTCAATCACCAAAATTTAGATGATTTTGAATATTCACTTTGAAAGTTATCAAAGAAAAACATTTTTCATTTTGTAACTTTGAGGGCTCGTAAATTGGCAACGAAGGCTTTTAGGAACAAAAGTTATATGAAGTACTGGTGATATTTTGACCCCATCTATACGTTCCCGAGAGGAAAAGAGGAAGTCCAGGGACACCCTATATATATATATATATATATATATATATATATATATATATATATTATGTAAGCATCTTCCACTGAGATCCCAAATTTAACAAATTGATATTAAATATCTCTACATCAGACAACTACATACCCAACTGAATATTGCAACAGCTACAAACACAATAATACGTCGTAATAGATTCATTCTCGGAGTATATTAACATACACATCTCCTGTACATGGTTCGTGACATCTTGAGTATATCGCAGCGATGTAACTATAAAGTGAATCATTCTGACATCTCCTAGAATTATCCTGCCAGGCCATGATATTTTTTTGGAATCTAAGTACGTTCCATATTATATTATGATTTTGGAATTGAAATGTACTGTTTATTTTTTTTACTAGAGCTGTAACAAATTGGTATGAGAGAACTTGTCATTTTCTTTAATTGAACAATTATGATTCGGTTACTACACGAATATTTTATGCCCTACGAAATATTCATTCAGAAGATTTGCTATTTTTCAACATAGCAGTAGTTTATTATGCAACCAATGAATATATACCGGGTGACCACGAGGTGAGGTACGCCCCCCAATTTTTCTATAGTTTTAAAGATACAGGTTTCAAATTTGGTACGTCGATATATTACTCAAATACGCATATTTTGACTCCATTACCGAAAATTCACCACTTAACCAGAAGTAACCCCAAATTTTTTTTTTCAAATGACACCCTGTACAATGTTTTTCATTATCCGGAAGAACACGCAATTTGTGATAACACTGTTCTTCAAATTGAAATCGGTTGAAAATGGCGAAGATACAGTTGATTGTTCAATCGAACAAAGTTGGCCATGAACATCAAACTCAAATCATCACAACTGACGAACAGCGTCAGCATTTACGAGAGGAAGGTTCGAGGTAAGATACAGCTGAAAATTGAGCTTCTCATGTAATTGCAGCAACCATATTTTCCAACAAATATCAAAAATGTATGTTGCCATTTGAGAAATGGCAGTTGTGAGCATTTCTTTATGGGTACTACTCCGTTTTTTCCGAAATTTTTGATAATTGTTGGAAAATATGGTTGCTGCAATTACATGAGAAGCTCAATTTTCAGCTGTATCTTACCTCGAACCTTCCTCTCGTAAATGCTGACGCTGTTCGTCAGTTGTGATGATTTGAGTTTGACGTTCATGGCCAACTTTGTTCGATTGAACAATCAACTGTATCTTCGCCATTTTTCAACCGATTTTCAATTTCGAAGAACAGTGTTATCACAAATTGCGTGTTCTTCCGGACAATGAAAAAAATTGTACAAAGTGTCATCTGAAAAAAAAAGTTTGGGGTCACTTCCGGTTAAACCGGAAGTGGTGAATTTTCGGTAATGGAGTCAAAATATGCGTATTTGAGTGATATATCGACGTACCAAATTTGAAACCTGTATCTTTAAAACTATAGAAAAATTGGGGGGCGTACCTCACCTCGTGGTCACCCGGTATATGTATACAGTGCTTCTCAAAAGGCCCCTCCCCCCCCTCTTATTTTTGGAACGATTATACATAAACAAGTGAAATTTGGAAACTGAATATTAAAGGTTGTAAACTTCCCTACTAGTGATGATAGATGACGAAATCGTCAAAGATGACGTCACAAGGCCATTGTGACCAATAATTTTAAATGGAACCCTACGGCTAGCGACACCTCTTTTAAAAGGTATCGAAAAAACCTATTCAATGATAATAATTTTGTTTGTGTTTATGGCAGTTTTGGCAACTCGCTTTTAAAAAACGCAAAGCTGTGATGAATTAAATCAGTTAATACTAAAATTCCAAATTCAAGCTCCGCCTCTGGATAGTTGTCAAATAAGCTGACGTTTTTGTTAGTCTCCCTAATTCGACGTTTTTGTAATAGTCCAAGTTTTTGTACATTTAATGATTTGTGAATTGTTGATCGAACGTTTAACTGTTTTAGCAGCTTTTGGTACTTTTAATATTTTTGTACATTTTATTAATTTGTTAAACTGTTGTGAGCCGAACGTTTAAGTGCTTCAAGAAGCGAAATGGTACGTGCTTTAGGTGATAAAGTAGCAGCGATCCTAATTCTTGGTGTAACTTGGCAAAATATTCATGCAGCAGAACGCATTTTTAATGAGAGGTTTCCCAATCGCCCCGTTTCGAGGACTCATTTAAGGGAGCTTCTTCGTAAGTTTGAAACAACGGGTAGTATTAATGATGCGAAACGATCTGGCAGACCACAAATTTCTGATGAGAAAAAAATTGATATACTGGCAGAAGTAATAGTTAATCCTACTTCTTCAACAACTCACGTTGCATCTACCTGTGAAGTCAGTCGAAGTACAGTACACAGGGTGTTGAAAAAAAAAACAAATTTCATCCATACAAATTAAAAATGTATGGACGACCCAGACCGAAGACTAGAATTTTGTGAAAATATGGAAACTAAAATTAACCAACAGCCAGACTATGTCAAAACAATTTGTTTTAGTGATGAAAGTACTTTCTATCTAAATGGAAATGTAAATACACAGAATGTGAGGTATTGGAGTGACGCAAATCCTCACCTGTTTCGTGAAACACATACCCAATTTCCCCAGAAGGTAAATGTTTGGGCAGGTATCCTGGGAAACCACATCGTTGGGCCCCTTTTTTTAAATACTAATTTAACTGGTGAGGTTCATCTGGAGCTGTTGCAAAACGCAATAGAACCGTTAATCCTTGAAATTTTGGAAGATAATCCAGATGAATTCGGCAATTTGGAAATAACATTCCAACAGGATGGTGCTCCTCCACACTATTACGGTGCAGTAAGACGGTATTTGGATGAGGAGTATCGTGGTAGATGGATTGGACGACGAGGTTCAACGGAATGGCCAGCTCGATCACCGGACCTCACCTTTGGATTTTTTCCTGGGGGGTACCTTAAATCGAAGGTTTACGCCACTGAACCTGACAATATTGTCGTTTAAAAACAACGTATTGTTGCAGAATGTGGGGCTGTTTCCGCAGACACATTTGCAAAAGTACGAGAAGAGTTTAAAAATAGGATATTTCACTGACAGGAATTAAATGGAGGTCACTTCGAGCAATTTCTTTAAGAAGATACTGATTCTTAAATCTGTAATTAATATCATACTGAATGGAATTTAAATTTTAATGTTTACCAATGAGCCATTAAAACTGCCATAAACACAAACAAAATTAGTATCATTGAATAGGTTTTTTCGATACCTTTTAAAAGAGGTGTCGCTTGCCGTAGGGTTCCATTTAAAATTATTGGTCACAATGGCCTTGTGACGTCATCTTTGACGATTTCGTCATCTATCATCACTAGTAGGGAAGTTTACAACCTTTAATATTCAGTTTCCAAATTTCACTTGTTTATGTATAATCGTTCCAAAAATCAGAGGGGAGTTTTAGAAGCATTATATATATAGTAATATATATATATATATATATATATATATATATATATATATATATATATATATATATATATATCTTTTTACTTTTACAAAAATTCTACGAAAATTAAAAATGAACCTTTTGCGAGTATTCGTATAGTAAACATTATTTTCTGGTGTTTCAAAATAGAGCATTAAAATAAATTATATGGCACTGATAGAGGTAAGACCAAAATTACTCACTTGCTGCTCGAGCGCCGTCTGGAGGTCAGCAATCCTAGCTGCACTATCGGTGTCCGATTCCATACCTCCGTTGGTGAGACGAGGCTTCGGAGATGCCTATATGCCCACAACAACATGCCACATCACAACATCTATCATAAACATGCAGTATAATAAAGGGAATTTTCACGGAAAGTGTCCATTAGACGTTAATTGCGATTTCTGGGGCTTTGAGTTTTCAAAATAAATCTTTTCGAGCATAAATATACTGAAATTATTGTCATTGTATTGTTACTACAAAACCAATCTACTTTTATGGAAGTTGCCGCTTGTAACAAAATTGAAACAATATCCAAAATATATGGGCATTAAAATTATCAAAATTGCCTTGTTCAAACTGATGAAACTTTTGAATGAATGATTTCTAAGAGAGGGATATCATAAAATTCGTCAGGCTATTTTTGGTGAATTTCCACATTTCCTTCTCTTGTTACATTTATTCACATTTTTTAGAACTTCTAACATGTGATACATAATACGCATTAGTAACCTCCTCATTGCTACCTAACAGAAAAATTGAAATATCTGGTATTAGGATCTAATGTAATAGTGACATTGACAAACAGTTTAGTAAAATAATCAGTATTATGTTCTCGTTGTAGAAACCAACTCGTTTTTTGGGTACTTCTTTTACAATCGGATCAATTTCTTATGATTGCTTAGATTTTACCTTAATTTTGCTTTTTATGACTGAATTATTTGTTGACCCTCATATCAAAATACCTTCCATAAACTATGTGACTGACTTTATTAAACATATAATAGAAACAACCGAAATTTCAACTGCCAAATTTGCATTCAGTATTGGGTGGTTTTTCTTGTAACTTTATAAGAAGGACATTTTGTTGATTTATAATACAAGTGTGTGAGCCATACTAGGAATACAATCATTTTAACTAGAATGGAATGTTACTTCCCGTTGCACAATATATCATTACATTACAAGTGCGGTATTATTATAGCTACAAGTGTGAAGAGATAATTGAAAACACAATAAAAGAGGTAATTAATCATTCTTTTTTTATTATAATTACGGTACTTGCATTATATAGAAGTTAAAAGACGTTTCCCATATAACGAATAATCGATCAATGTCAACTAGATTTTTTGTTTGCCTATTTCTGAAAAGTATTGATTGAACAATTCTAAAAGTGTTAGCCACCTAAGTGTCCTATTTTTTATTTGAAAGCATTTTTTTATCAAGTTTTTCGAGTGTCACGTTTGTTGTTAAGATTATTTGCTATAGAAATCAAACTCCTGGACAATTAACGCAACAATCCGAAAAATAAATTAATCTTTTTCTTATACCACTTTTGAAGTTTATCGAGTATTTGAATAGTTGGCTATGAATATTTTGTTTCGTTGTTAATGACAGCAATCAAAACAATTCGTTTATAATTTTTTAGAAGATAAACAATTTTGTGCAATACTTATGATAGATTTTCTTTAAAATTGAGCGTATGATTTGTTACTTTTTTTAAATTAATACGTATTTATGATAGTCTGTTTGATTTGTGAAAAATTTGAAGAATGAATCGAACAAGGAATTAAACTGAACACGTGGTAGTGCGAGCATCAGTTATGTTGCCAATTCAACATCGTTCCACAATAAGTCGTATGGTAAAACGTTTGACTGAAGTAGGAACTTATTCTAGAAGGCCAGTGCAAAGGCGAAAACGATGCACTAACAACGACCAAGATTAACGTTCTCTTAGGCAATAGGCTTTAAGAAACAGGACTGCCTCTAGATCTATGATGAGAAACGAACTAGAAGCTATCCCAAATGTAGCAATTTCTTTTAGAACAGTTAAAAGACGGTTGAATGAATCCGAATTGGACAGTAAGAGACCAGCCACTGCGTCTTTACTTACTAGAGGGCACAGAGTTACCAAATTAAATTTTGCTCGAAATCATCGAAATTGGTATGTGGATGATTGGAAACAAGTTTTCCTCACAGATGAAACTAGGGTTGGCCTAAAACATCCAGATGGTCGAGAGCGAATATGGCGAAGACCAGGAGAGAGGTTTGCTACTTGCAATATCTCTGCAAGGATTCCATTCGTGATGCCTTTAGGCCATTTTGTGGAACCCAATTTCTTGTTTATTCAAGACAGCTCTCGACCTCACGTGGCTACGGAGATGCTCGATTATCTTAATCGAGTTGGTATACCAATTATGCAATCTGAATCCGATCGAACATGTATGGGATTACCTCAAAAGAAATGTGAAACGTTATATACCTGCACCTAGAAACCTGAGAGGAACTTGAAAATGCAGTTATCAGAGAATGAGAACACATTCCTCAAGATTTTGTCAAAAATTTAATTAGAAGCATGCCTAGGCGCATAAATGCTGTAATCCGAAGTAGAGGAGGAAACACACGCTACTAGTGTCCGTAAAACCATTAATTTGTTTTGTTATTAGGTCTTGAGAATAATTTTGATTTCTTATACAGACTTTATTGTAGTTAATTCACTTTTGAAGTATCCAAAAATATGTAATGTAATGTAACCAATATCCACAGAAAATTATTGAAATTAATTCATTGCGATTTTAATGATATGTTGTTGCGTTAATTTTGTCCAGGAGTGTATTTGTTAAATTATTCTTTGAATGTATTCAGTTTTTAACATCATTCGAAATTTATTTCCTGTCTTACAACTATTTTGCATTGAATCTGATGTTCACATTTAAGATCACTTAATCTGTAAAAAAAACAGGAACAGCAACAATATACTCTACACTCTACAGGAACATGTTGATGCATTTCACCAATAATTGTATTTCCTCAATAGTGCTTTGGGGATGGAAGAAATATATTTTTTATTGTCAATTGGCATGAGGCAGTCCGCAGCACCGGACAATGTCTTGAAAATCATGTTCTGCTGATGCAAAACTGGATGCGAGCCAGCATGTGGCTGTAGAAAGGTGGTATTTATTTTTCTCATACGTATATTGTTTGCAGTGTAAACTACTGCAGCAATTTGTAGCCGGTGAATTCCAATGAAAATTAAACCAATTTATTTCCTGTTTTGAATTATTTCGAATGGTATGTAACCTGGAATTGTTAGTTTCTGTATTTGTACGAAAAAACTTTTTTTTTGTATTATTGTACTGAAATTCAATGATGATATATTCCATACACATTTTTTCTGGTGTGTATTCTCTGACCCCGTATATCCTCTATATTTGGTTTTTTACTGAAAGATTGAATCAATAAAGACTATCATATGTCTCGAAATATTTACAGAAAACTATTAAACTATCAATATCTCAATAATTCTGATAGGAAATTCGTAATAAGCGACCTCGAAAAGCCACTATTCTTTATTCTCTCGGGAAAAATATTATTACTGACAATTTCAGTTGAATTTTATTTTTTTTCTTCTATAATTCTACTCTATTTATAATAACGTAATCCAAGAAAAACTTCTGATGATATTAATATAAAATACAGCCATACATATACAAATAATATCAAGAAACTTCTATAATTCACAAAAAAATCAGAAATCTAAAGAATAAAAACCATTTTGAAAATATATTTGTATTAATCGGTCCCAAAAACCCACAACCCTTTTTAAAAAAACGGGTCTTAATATATATAAAAAATGAAATAAAAAAAATAGTTAAAAAAATTATATGCCTCATCACTTTACTGTTTTTAAATAACTGAACCTGAAAAACGTTTGAAACATTATCATTGCTTCGACTGATGGCATGTACTATTTTTCTTCAAACCGAAAAATTATCATAGAATCATTGAATGAGGTACATAATATGTAACTATGACGATGACGGTTGAAAAACATTCACTTCAACAACTGTCATGCAACGTCATACATTTATGATGATTGAAGAAATTATAAACTATACAATTTCAACCGACTTGACAATTCTGAATAATGAAATAAAAAAACGCAGGAAAACTACTGTAAACAACTCGAGTAACGATAATTGTATAAAATTAAAAATAATGTTTGTACCATCTCCTTCATAATAGTAATGCGAGAAACATAATTACAAAAGCTACACAAAATACACATGATCAATTCATCGAATAGAATACGTTCGTTCAATATTTCCAATAATAGCGCAGGTAAAAGAAGATAAGCAGAAGTGATAATTCGAAAAGAAAATTATCCAGTAGTTATAATAAAAATCGACATAAAAAAGTCAAAGCTCCAATGAAATCGTGCGTTAGATCAATGAGAAGGAGATAAAATAAGGTGTACAATGGAATTTGAAAATTACCTTATTGTTAACATTTATTACTTGGTCCCCTATATCCACTTGTCCATTTTCTTTGGGTTTATCTTCTACAGCAGGTACATTTGAAGGTATCACCCCTTGTTTGTATTGTTGTAACTGTGAAAAAGGTCAATATTTTATGAAAATGCAACATGCATTGGTATTTCACTTAATTTCATTTGTTCCGTTTCTTTATTATGTTGTACCCTTCAATCTTTTATGCAGATAATAATAGTATAATGTTGAGAAACATATGAGTTAACAAACAATTTATCAATGAAAATATCGTGTGTAAAATTATAGTGTGAACAAAATGTGGTAACTTACTTCTTCTTTGGTTGTAGCTAATTCTTCTTCTAAACTTGAATTTCTTTCTAATGCTACCCTCAGTCTTTCTCGGACCTAAAACAAAATTGAAATTTCAGTAGTAACAAAATGTAACAAGTGTTTTGAAATATATGTCATTCGATAAAACGAAAATATATTCAAACAAACTTTTTATATTCTTACACTGATTATTTATATAACTAGTGTGCAAAACCTTTATATCTATCTATTAGATAAGACAATTCCTAACTTGAGAAGTCAAATATATTTTAACAAATAAAACGTTTCATAAACCTGTATCACAATCTCAAGGAGTGACGAGTCAGAAGTGAGTAGCTGAGCTGTGGAAAGGACATAGGTTTTATATATACGCCTGTAATAATCAAATTGCGCTCCTCAGTTTCTTACTCCTCAACTTCTCGGTTTTGTCATACAAAACGTGGATCACATGACTCATATTCCCAATATTATGATAGAGGCTGCCGATTCTTAATATAATGATCACTACGAACTATTCAAAACAGGCAGTATTTTCATGGGACACTATACAGCATACCGGGTGACACAGGATATCCGGCCACCCCTGTAACTTCTGCACTCGTAAACGGATTTTTTTGAAATTTGGTACAGTTATATAAGCAACCATTTCGAGTTTGATCACATTACAATCCAACATGGCAGACTTCTGGTTTTTATGGAAATGCCAGCAACTTTGTTATTTCAAATGGAACACCCCGTATATTTTTACATATTCGAGTTCAACAGGTCAAAACAAGTCCAAACCTTATGTCAAATGTCATTTTTTCGAAACAATCAAAATTAAAATTGTTTTCGCACATAACAGAGGAACATAACAGAGGAACAGAGGAAAATTATTTTTTGTGTCACTTATTGATGAATCAATTCAGTCACATCACATTTTGATCAAAAATAATTTTTTTTCAAATGGCCTATGGGCCGCCTACATGTCTCTCTAGAACATACATTTAGGAAAAAAATGACATATCATTTTTGTATTTCGGTGCAGTAACAAATTGTATATATTCAAATATCTACGACTAGTTCACGAGTTTCCTTGCAGTTCGAATAATTTTTCAACTTAGTAAGCTGTGGAAAACAGCATTTCTGAATCTTGTCCACTAATTGTGTTTCGCTGTCATCTTTCATCTCAACTCTCTAAAATTAGTTAACTTCCGAGAATTAGTAGAAATTATAGGTTTTCGAGAGTTGAGATGAAAGATGACAGCGAAACACAATTAGTTGACAAGATTCAGAATTGTTGTTTTCCACAGCTTACTAAGTTGAAAAATTATTCGAACTGCAAGAAAACACATGAACTAGTTGTAGATTTTTGAATGTATACAATTAGTTACTGCACCGAAATACAAAAATGATACGTAATTTTTTTCGTTAATGAATTTTCTAGAGAGACAAGTAGGTGGCCCATAGGGGTTCCATTTGAAAAAAAAATGTTTGATCATAATGTGATGTGACTGAATTAGTTCATCAACTAGTGACACAAAAAATAATTTTTCAGAAAAAATTATATTTCTCTGTTATTTGCGACTCATTGTGAATAGCCTTGACCAAATCTCATTTATCCACGAGGTAAAATAAAAAAACAATTTTAATTTTGATTGTTTTAAAAAAAAGATATTTGACATAAGGTTTGGACTCGTTTTGACCTGTTGAACTTGATTATGTAAAAATATACAGAAAAACCGAAAGTCCGCTATATTGGATTGTGATGTGATCAAATCCGAAATGGTTGCTTATATAATTGTACCAAATTTCAGAAAAATCCGTTTACGAATGCAGAAGTTACAGGGGTGGCCCGATATCCTGTGTCACCCGGTATAGTAAACATCCTTATTCTAATATAATTCTTTGATGCATTCAACGACATATTACTCCAGCCAATAGTTCTTAAAAAAAGCCACTTCCCAACGAAGACCGGCGCGGTTCGCCATCTTGCATTGAAGGTACAAAAAATAGTTTTTTTCGGAATAATTACTCAAATTTCGAAGACATACTCTACATTTGTTATGAATACTTTTTTGTAAGTCTGATGTGAAACGAGATACAGCGGTGGAAACGTGAACATTCTTCCAAAAAATCGTCCAACTCAATCTTTTCACAATAATATTATCTTCAAATTGAAGTGATTTTTCTTATTGCGAATATTTTTTTTTAATGCCACTGTGGCAAGAATTTATATAAAGTAGAGATTAGTTTATGCATTTTTCAAGTCTGTAACAGCCGTTTCCCAAAGCAGGCATAGACTGTCCCTCGTTTCTGTGTTACGAACATATTTTCTTAATTTCTTAATTTTCGGACACGGAGTACTATTGAAAAATCTCCAGGCATTTTTGTATTCATCTATGCGAATTGATAAGTCTCGTGGATATTGAACATGGTCCACAAGACACGAACAGTTTTTTTTTTCAGGAAAGATCCCAAATTCACGTGGTTGAATATTTTAAGATATCAAATTTATTTCTTGTTTAGGATTAACCAATTTAAATATATTCATTCCAGTATGGGCTCATCTCATATTTTGTTAGGATAACTGAAATCCCGAGGGTTATTACCAGATAACCAATCCTTAGTTGCTTCTCTTGTAGGACAAATGATCCATTGAGTGTTTCTTAACGAGTACTCGATGGATACCAATTTCAAATTATGGAAATCATCAATTGATACTCAGGCTTCTAATGAGTTTCTAGGTGCGAAAGAGGCATATAAAAGTGGGCAATTTTTCGTTTCAGCGGTGTTGAAAACTTATTTTCGTTTCAGCGGTGTTGTTAATTTTTTTTCTTTTTTTGGGTTTATTTTTGCAAGGACTGCAGGCAATAAACAAAAGACTCAAAAAAAAACAACGGACTCAATGCCGAGGAAACCACCATGTGTTAACAATAGAAATAAAATTAATATTGTGAGAACGCAAAAAACATAATTTCAAAAGCAAAAAGTACTCAATAACGTGAGAGCTATACGCCATGCGAAATGGAGTACAGATCCTTATTATTTTATAGAACATTCATTGAATCTATCTTTCATTACCGAAGCATATTTTACTCGCAAGACTCTACCAACCATCTGAAAAACACAAGTATCGTTGGGACCTATGAAAAGCACTCCCATTGCAATGTGTATCTCCAATGCTGTGAAATTCAAAAAGACAACAGCGTTGTTAAAATTTATACACGCCATATTCCTGAACAATAATGATTTTGTGATTTTTCATGGAAATATCACTACCATACTACTACACCTAGACATCAATATTCAAATTACATTTGAGGTGAGCAGACTTACTTGGGAATCGTCACATTTGGAGTGGTTAATCTAGTATAAGTTTCTGTGCTGTTTGTTATGTATGTATTATATTCAATTTAGGTTGCCGGTCATAGTATATGGGGCTTTTTCACGATGAGCATTAATTAGACGTTTCTGGCAAACCAGACAACGGATCAACCTGAATATTTCATAGTATGCATACATTAATAAGATCTACACTCCTAAAATATTTTAGACGATGCGGCGTTGCCGCTTCTACTATACAGTAGCGGCTACTTTGATTTTTCAAATGGAACACCCTGTATATAATATCATATGATTTATTATCACTTTCTCAACAACTTCATGTACTATTTCCCTATACCTATCTGTTACCGTTTAGAAGATATAAATTAACTTCGAATTTTTTTTACCAAACATGTACGTTTATAAACGCTGATAATCTTGAAATCTCTGGTACTAAGACGATCAAATTAGAAATGGAGTGGACTGATACCATGAGGATCCTCACTTCGAGTCATATTTTTATTTGCCTCATACAGGGTCTTTCAAAATGCAGATACTTTGTTTACATGAAAAAATGAGTGGAAGTCAACTTTTTCAAATAGAACACCCTGTATATTTCCACATTTTTGAGCTCTACATCCAATTTTAGTTTGACTTTGTTCAGATAATCCTATTTCGATCCGTTTTCGAATTAAACTGTTTCAAACAGAAACTGACGTGGTTTCCTTGTATTCATCACTTATTTTTGAAATTTAACAGATTCCGTTCGATGTTCCTTCATCAGTCACAGATAATACAATGAATAAATGATTATTAAAATACTCTTCAACCATCAAATGAAACTTCTGTTCAAACAATAGTTTTATTAACGCTAACACACGATCTGAAAAGAATTTATGAATTAGTAAGTTAATTCAATTGTCAGTGTATTTCAGAATATGTTCGAACACATCTCCACCTCTGCTTAAACAAACATGTAATCTCTTCAAAAGATTTTCATGTGTAGTGCTTCTGATTGAGTCTGGAGTTAAACTATTGAAAGCAGTTCTAACTCTCGATTTCATATCTTCCATTGTTGTTACTGGGTTGGAATAAACCATATTTTTAATGAAACCCCACACAAAATAATCTAATGGATTGCCATCTGGTGTTCTAGGAGGCCAACGGAAAGGTCCATTATTACCAATCCATCTGTCTTCGAAGATTTCAGTTAAAGAATTATGGGGTGGAGCCCCATCCATTTGGTACCATACACGTTCTCTTCCTGGCCGATTATTTAAAATCATTTGAATTCCATTTCTCAGCAAATCTTCATATTTTGTTGCATTCAAATTATCAACATAAAACTCGATATAAAAAATTGACCCATTCTTTATGGCACAAAACACATTAAATTGACATCTTTCTTGAAAACCCCTTTGGCGAACGACATGGGGATTTTCTGGTGTCCAATAATGACTGTCCAAAAACTCCATTTTTTGTAAACTTGGCCTCATCTGTCCATATTATATTGTCAAGGAAATGGTCATCCTCTTGAGTCTTGACGAGTAACCATTCAAAGAATTCCACTCTACGAGGCAAATCAGTCTCTTTCAGATGTTAGACACAGTAGAATTTACAGGGATGCCATTTGTGCTTATTAAGAATGTGATAAATTGTCACGTAGGGTATACCTCTCCCTTTCAGCCTCGTGTAGAGAAGCATTTGGAAATGCATGAAAAAATCCCAAAACTGTTATGCCATTGTCATCATCATCCACTTCAGGCTTTCTACGAATGATTTTTGGACGAAAGGTTCCATTTAACCTACAGTTTTTTAGTAGTCGATTTATCACATTATTATTCGGCTTCGGAAGTTGTGAATATCTTTCATGAAATACTCGGCATGTTCTACTTGCAATTCTATTGCACTCACCATAAATTATTAATAAATTCAAGAAATCTTCTTTACTGTAACCTAATCTTGACATTTTTCTATTATAATTGGTATCACAATCAGTCAAATCCACCAACGAAAGTTTGACGTTTCAAAATTGGATAATTCATTTTGCAAAGCACACTATTTATTAATTTGCGATGTTGTACGGTAGAGACACTCAATACCTCAATGCATACAAATTGTAACTTTTTCCAAGGTACATATCAATTTCGAATTGACTGATTTGAGACTATTGAAAAACTAAATCGAAAAGAAATATTACGTAGTATAAAAGAGATGTTAAATTTCAAAAATAAGTGATGAATACAAGGAAACCACGTCATTTTCTGTTTAAAACAGTTTATCTCGAAAACGGTTCGAAATCAGATTATCTGAACAAAGTCAATCTAAAATTGGATGTAGAGCTCGAAAATGTGGAAGTATACAGGGTGTTCCATTTGAAAAAGTTGACTTCCACTCATTTTTAAAGACCCTGTATGAGGCAAATAAAAATATGACCCGAAGTTAAGATCCTCATGGTATCACTCCACTCCATTTCGAATTTGATCATCTCAGTACCAGAGAGTTTTAAAAAAAACTAATTTATTTTTAAACGGTAATGATAGGTATATGGAAATAGTATATGAAGTTGTTGACAAAGTGATAAGAAATCATAATATGATATCATATACAGGGTGTTCCATTTGAAAAATCAAAGTAGCCGCTACTTTATAGTAGAAGCGGTAACGACGCATCGTCTAAAATTGTAGGCGTGTAGATCATATAAATTTATGCATACTATGAAATTTTCAGGTTGATCCGTTGTCTGAATTGCCAGAAACGTCTAATTAACGCTCATCGTGAAAAGCCCTGTATAGTACTGTTCCTTTATTCATTGTGGTGTCATCTTATATTGTAGCCCTAAAGAAGTCGAGAATTTTCGCCGAAACGTTGGCTTTAAAAGTGTTAAAACACAGAGTTTCAATAGTCCACCTGGTCGTGAACATAACAAGAAATAAGTACAATTCTGGACGTGAAAATAAATTTCGCTAAAACTCAAATGGAAAGTACACGACATGTTGGAGTTGATGAAAACATATTGAAAAAGAACCTAAAACTATTGAGGTAGTTTATTCTGATAAATATTTCCAACAAATACACTGGTCCGATTTTGATCCGATTTATAATATAGACTTTAGAAAACCCAAAAAACCTATGCAAATTTCCTAAGAGACTATTCGAATTAAGTAATAGAAATTCTATGTTTATTGGCTACTGCGACCTTTGTCCAACGATTGTTATAAATGTATCCAAACCGCAACCATTTGGAACCCATTCGAGATTTATAAAAAGCAAAGATAATAAAACAAACATTTTAATATATTCAGCCGAGCATTTTTGGCAGGCTCTGAAATATATTCAAATATATATATATATATAATATATATATATATATATATATATATATATATATGTGAACTGCATCAGATTATTGATAGTGACATCTATAATCTGTGCGGTGAAGCTTAAACCTAATATCGTGGAATTTTAATATCACGAGATTTCGTGCACATTAACAGGTCACCAACAAATGTGTCAGATAGGCCTATCCACGATATCAATAGTCGTACTCCTCGTGCGTATAACGCAAACAAATATCGAGAATGAGAGAAATCTGTTACGAATCCAAAAAAACACACCATCCGTCTACAGCCTGTTTCATGGTTTCCCAATCATCAGGACGGCTTGTGGTCTCTTTCAAATTCTCTCATTCTCTATATATATATATATATATATATATATATATATATATATATATATATATATATATACCAATATTGTTTTTTTTTCAGAAGTCACATTAGATATATTTTTATATCATCGTCCAGAACTACTGTAAACAGCAGAGGGCTCAGAATACATGCTTGTCTGAGCCCTAAAGTGGGTTCAAATGATTCCGATTTTTTACAAGCTTTTATATATTTTTACCTGTGCCGGTGCCTGACGGTCTGTAATCAAATCTTGCAAGTTAAATTTGACCCACTTCTAATCGTCTGGTTGATTTGAAATTTGGCAGGTGTACATAATTCCCGTGACAATGCTTATGAAATTTTTGTTGTGGAAAAAAAATGGCGGCTCCAATATGGAGGACAATTTTTGTGATTATGGTCAGATTCTATTCAAAATTGGTATCTAGGGGTTTTCGGGGTCGGAGATTATGATTTTTTAAAAAAATTCAACATGGCGGCTCCAAAATGGCGGACGAGCTTTGTGATTATGGTCCGATTCTATTCAAAATTGGTATGTGGGGGTTTTTGGGGTCGGAGATTATGATTATGAATTCAAAAATAAATTAGATAGAAATTACTAAACTAGTTATTTAATATCATAAATACTGAAAAATAAAAAATAAATAAAGGTTTTTTTTAATACAAGCTTTTATTAGTTGTTACTAAAAACGAAACTAAAAATTAAAAATAAAAATTATAAAAAAAAAATTAAAGACGAGCTTTTATACAAATGCACTAAAAAGGAAAAAATAATTTTTTTCATTGTTGATCCAAAATAGGTAATCTTGCGCGGCAAGATTTTGAATCTGTTACTCACAGAATAACTTAGATCAACAAACAAAGAAATTATTTTTTCCTTTTTAGTGCATTTGTATAAAAGCTTGTCTTTAAACATGTTTTCATTACAAGCTTTTACTTAGTTCGTTCGTTCGTTACCAACCAATCATTGTCCAAAGAAATAAATTGATACCTACTTTTATGAACACTTCGCGCGAAAGCTTTTTAAAACCAAATAATTCTACAAAAAATAAATAAATCAATGTCAGCGATGACTTAAACCTATTTTATACGTTTTAGTCCATGGCTTAAATAAAAACTTTTCATTAAATTATTATTCGTCTGACGTACGTCCGTTGTTGTTTGTATTCGTTATAGTTTATTTGCTCTTTCGTTTGTAAATGTTTCTTCAATTTTTTCTTCTTTATTTCGCTGTTTTCACTTTATACAGTATCAGAAAGTATTTATCTTGGGTATGGTGGTTTCATGAGAGCGTAAAGAATAGCTTGCTATATGTTGAGAGAGCATTACAATTTCTCCTCGACTCGCTCGAGGAAGGGATATCGACGTCACGACAAGAAATGAGTCGATTCGCTGTGCGCTGTGTAGCATTGCCACGTGGTCAGTTAATGTGTCGGGTGGGGTAACGGAGGGGCGCACAGCAGTGCGTCTCTCTTGTTTATGTGGTATTATCATATCATTGCGTTCCTTGTTGCTCGTGTAGATTTCTGTCCGTACCCCAGATAAATGTTTTCCGATACTGTATGTCCACCAGTTCGACTTCTTAACATTTCTGTTTATTATATTTGTAGAGCCACAGGTGTTTTCTGCTGGGGTTAGAATATTTTTTAAATATTATTGTCTGTTACTAGCTTTATATCTTTTCTGTTCAGCAAATTTTCACATACTTGTTAAAATTTTTTATTTTATTTTGATTAATCTTTTATGGCATCTAATTTATATGTGTATTATTTAACGTTTATTTTTCTATACAAAGGCGGGCTGAAAAGAAATATATTTAGGCAAGATATGGCGCCACCAATATCAAAGCAATGTTGGGTTTCGTAAATGTCTCCTGTCATATTTTCTGCCAGTGATTAAATACTTATTTTTGAAAAATCAAATGAACGATGAGATTAACACCGAATTGAATGGTGGGTGGTTTATGGGGACTCTATATCAACAATAACATATTTAGACTAGAGACCGAGGAAAATCCAAAACAGTGGATTTCTCCTGGCGAATCAAAGCCAAAGCAGGCCAAGGTTGGTCCAAAGGCCCACAATATCATGCGCCCGGTATAATTCTGACAGATTATCTTGAAAAGGGTAAAACGACCACCGACGTATATATTATGCAAAGCTGTTGGATCTATTCGCCGCCGATTTAAAGTAAAACTGGCAGCATTTGGAGAAGAAAAAAAACACTCTTCCATCAAGCAGCCCGCAGTCGCAATTTCAACATTATATTAATGGCGCTAGGAACTAGTTCTTCATCCTTCATATTCTCCAGAATTCTTCAGAATTCCCCCGCTTATTATCTATTTCCGAACCTGAAGAAATGGCCCTATGCTAAGAGAATTGGGTAGAATGAGGAAGTCATCGCTGAAACAGCGGCCTATTTTGAGGGTTTCCAGAAATCGTATTATTCAGAGAGTATTGAAAAATTAGAGAATCGTTGAACCAAGTGTATTGATCTAGAAAGAGAAATTAATTGAGTTGTACCGAAAAAACGGGGGTTTTCTTGGCTAGGCCGCATCATAATTTTTTTTCCTATTTTAATCATCACTCTCTGAAAATCTAGAATATTTAAAAAACCGAAAAAAATTAAGATAAAAACAAGGATATTTCTATTGGACCTAACATAGCATTTTAAACCCAACGTAAACAACTACATATTTCCGTTGACCTGTTGAAAATAGTGAATAGACAAGAACCCAAACCCCAATTCTTCTTCATTATGAATTGGTCAGTAACTTTCGACGGTAGAAAAATATTTGGGCACATTTTTTTCTCTCATGTTTTTCTATGCCCAAGAAATTTCCGCAATGCTGTCCGGTCCCAATTCAGGATTAACCAATAATGAATTTAGATTTTGATTGTTCTAAAAAGAATACTTTTTATTCGATATCTCAAAGACAGGAACTCATAATGGTTATTTATACAACAAGAATATAAAGCGACACTTTAAAAGAGGCTTTATATTCAAGTGCAAAAAAGAGGCTTTATATTCGAGTTGTATACATGATTTTTTCCAATACTTTGATTTTCTAATATAAAAATGAAAATACCCTTTGTTATTAACATTTTGAAAGCAAACGTCCAATTTTTATTGTTTTGGTAGTGACAGTTACATTAAGCAAGATTATTTCAGTCAATCGCAATACATACACATACCAGGAAAAATTAGAACAAATATTTGGCTCACGATTTACAAAATGATGTTCAAAAAAAATTAAAGACGAGCTTTTATACAAATGCACTAAAAAGGAAAAAATAATTTTTTTCATTGTTGATCCAAAATAGGTAATCTTGCGCGGCAAGATTTTGAATCTGTTACTCACAGAATAACTTAGATCAACAAACAAAGAAATTATTTTTTCCTTTTTAGTGCATTTGTATAAAAGCTTGTCTTTAAACATGTTTTCATTACAAGCTTTTACTTAGTTCGTTCGTTCGTTACCAACCAATCATTGTCCAAAGAAATAAATTGATACCTACTTTTATGAACACTTCGCGCGAAAGCTTTTTAAAACCAAATAATTCTACAAAAAATAAATAAATCAATGTCAGCGATGACTTAAACCTATTTTATACGTTTTAGTCCATGGCTTAAATAAAAACTTTTCATTAAATTATTATTCGTCTGACGTACGTCCGTTGTTGTTTGTATTCGTTATAGTTTATTTGCTCTTTCGTTTGTAAATGTTTCTTCAATTTTTTCTTCTTTATTTCGCTGTTTTCACTTTATACAGTATCAGAAAGTATTTATCTTGGGTATGGTGGTTTCATGAGAGCGTAAAGAATAGCTTGCTATATGTTGAGAGAGCATTACAATTTCTCCTCGACTCGCTCGAGGAAGGGATATCGACGTCACGACAAGAAATGAGTCGATTCGCTGTGCGCTGTGTAGCATTGCCACGTGGTCAGTTAATGTGTCGGGTGGGGTAACAGGAGGGGCGCACAGCAGTGCGTCTCTCTTGTTTATGTGGTATTATCATATCATTGCGTTCCTTGTTGCTCGTGTAGATTTCTGTCCGTACCCCAGATAAATGTTTTCCGATACTGTATGTCCACCAGTTCGACTTCTTAACATTTCTGTTTATTATATTTGTAGAGCCACAGGTGTTTTCTGCTGGGGTTAGAATATTTTTTAAATATTATTGTCTGTTACTAGCTTTATATCTTTTCTGTTCAGCAAATTTTCACATACTTGTTAAAATTTTTTATTTTATTTTGATTAATCTTTTATGGCATCTAATTTATATGTGTATTATTTAACGTTTATTTTTCTATACAAAGGCGGGCTGAAAAGAAATATATTTAGGCAAGATATGGCGCCACCAATATCAAAGCAATGTTGGGTTTCGTAAATGTCTCCTGTCATATTTTCTGCCAGTGATTAAATACTTATTTTTGAAAAATCAAATGAACGATGAGATTAACACCGAATTGAATGGTGGGTGGTTTATGGGGACTCTATATCAACAATAACATATTTAGACTAGAGACCGAGGAAAATCCAAAACAGTGGATTTCTCCTGGCGAATCAAAGCCAAAGCAGGCCAAGGTTGGTCCAAAGGCCCACAATATCATGCGCCCGGTATAATTCTGACAGATTATCTTGAAAAGGGTAAAACGACCACCGACGTATATATTATGCAAAGCTGTTGGATCTATTCGCCGCCGATTTAAAGTAAAACTGGCAGCATTTGGAGAAGAAAAAAAACACTCTTCCATCAAGCAGCCCGCAGTCGCAATTTCAACATTATATTAATGGCGCTAGGAACTAGTTCTTCATCCTTCATATTCTCCAGAATTCTTCAGAATTCCCCCGCTTATTATCTATTTCCGAACCTGAAGAAATGGCCCTATGCTAAGAGAATTGGGTAGAATGAGGAAGTCATCGCTGAAACAGCGGCCTATTTTGAGGGTTTCCAGAAATCGTATTATTCAGAGAGTATTGAAAAATTAGAGAATCGTTGAACCAAGTGTATTGATCTAGAAAGAGAAATTAATTGAGTTGTACCGAAAAAACGGGGGTTTTCTTGGCTAGGCCGCATCATAATTTTTTTTCCTATTTTAATCATCACTCTCTGAAAATCTAGAATATTTAAAAAACCGAAAAAAATTAAGATAAAAACAAGGATATTTCTATTGGACCTAACATAGAATTTTAAACCCAACGTAAACAACTACATATTTCCGTTGACCTGTTGAAAATAGTGAATAGACAAGAACCCAAACCCCAATTCTTCTTCATTATGAATTGGTCAGTAACTTTCGACGGTAGAAAAATATTTGGGCACATTTTTTTCTCTCATGTTTTTCTATGCCCAAGAAATTTCCGCAATGCTGTCCGGTCCCAATTCAGGATTAACCAATAATGAATTTAGATTTTGATTGTTCTAAAAAGAATACTTTTTATTCGATATCTCAAAGACAGGAACTCATAATGGTTATTTATACAACAAGAATATAAAGCGACACTTTAAAAGAGGCTTTATATTCAAGTGCAAAAAAGAGGCTTTATATTCGAGTTGTATACATGATTTTTTCCAATACTTTGATTTTCTAATATAAAAATGAAAATACCCTTTGTTATTAACATTTTGAAAGCAAACGTCCAATTTTTATTGTTTTGGTAGTGACAGTTACATTAAGCAAGATTATTTCAGTCAATCGCAATACATACACATACCAGGAAAAATTAGAACAAATATTTGGCTCACGATTTACAAAATGATGTTCAGGCCTGTCATTTTGTATGCCTCGGCCGCCTGGGGCCAAATCTGCAGGTCTAGCATTGGCATCCTGGAACGGGCGCAAATGAGAGTCCTGCGGATGATAACGAACGCTCCGTGGTACGTGCGGAACGATCGAATCCTCGAAGACCTAAATCTGCCTTCTATCAGAAGTATCATTAGAGAACGCAATCAGAAAGTATTTGATTGTGCAATAGCTCACGAGAATCCGCACCGATTACAATATAGACGACCCCTCGCGTTTTAAACGTCCCAGGCACTCTCTGGAGTGATGGGTTACCTACTGATCCATACAGGGTAGCGAAGCTGCATCCTCATTAGAAATTACTATTTTTTCAAATTTTTACGATCGTAATTCCCTCTCGGTCATTGTTCGAGATACACCACCATGGCAAGGACAAGAGACCGGTCTCTAATTCTTGACCAACCAAATTCTAAATTCGTGAACGGCTGTGGCCCACTTATTTGATGTCTAAAGAGTAAGAGCCTTAGGGCTACACTCGGCTTATTAACAGTGATAGGAGATCCAGAATATTTGGTTGTCAGGGTGCATAGAACCAATTACAATTTTTGAAGTCGCCATTACTGTAAAACCGTAATCAGATCATTTTCGTTAATTTATAAAATATCGCTTTAATTATGGATGAAGAAAGTGATTATAGTGATACATCTGATATTCCTGCCGATGTGATGGAGTCAGCGGAAGCAGTTAGCTTAGAACTTCTACCAGTAGAGTCCAGACAACTATACGAAAAAAAAAATGATGCATTTGATAGTTGGTGTTCTCAGAAAAAAAAAATATCTAAGGTATCAGAACCCGTCATTCTTGCGTATTTGGGATAAAAATTCAAAACTATGAAGTCGTCAACCCTGTGGTCGAAGTTTTCTATGTTAAAATCAACTTTAGCTGTTAAGAACATACATATAGGTGATTTTCGCAAAGTGAAAGCATTTCTTAAAAGAAAAAGTGCCGGCTATAAGCCGAAAAAGACAAACGTTTTTACGAGAGAAGGTAAATATAAAGTTAACGTACACATGCTCTCTGAATAAAAGTAAAACACTTTTCTTACGTGTTTTTGACTCCTGAACACGAATACGGAAAGAAAAATGCGGCGGTCTCATATCCTTTTCCGAGTTAGAGCACTTTTATTAATTTTTTTTAGCTTAATTTTCAAGCACAGTTTTCTCGCACAAAAATCACTCAAAATGCCTCCTTCTTTTTACCAGCATAAACAATACACCCTAAATAATTTATTTTCGACACAAATTCGCACAAAATGATGTAATTTTTATCGAAAAAATCCTCCTTATACAATTCCAAATAAATAAACTTGACACATGTGACAGATGAAATTTAGTAACATTCCCTTATTTTTCATGTTGGTAATTTTTAAAAAAATTTCCTTTTTATTTGAATTTTTCTGGGTTACCATGATTCATTTATTACCAACATGAAAAAAAAGGGGAAGTTACTAAATTTCATCTGTCATATATGTCAAGTTTGTTTATTTGGAATTGTATAAGAAGGAGGATTTTTTCGATAAAAATTACATTATTTTGTGCGAATTTGTGCCGAAAATAAGGGATTTAGAGTGTAATGTTTATGCTGGTAAAAAGAAGAATGCATTTTGAGTTATTTTTGTGCTTGAAAATGAGGTTGAAAAAAATAAAAAGTGCTCTAACTCGGAAACGGTATGAGACTGCCACATTTTTCTTCGGGATTCGTGTTCAGGAAGCAGAAACATGTAAGAAAAGTTTTTTACCTATATTCAGAGAGCATGTATACGTTAACTTTATATTTACCCGAGAGAACAGGTAACTAAATTTTTGTCTGGTGCTGCGGATGAAAGTTTTTTATTGATGAAAAAAGTTATGATTGTCAGGCGCCTGTCGCCGGGACGAACTTTCTAAAATGACAATACATGATATTGAGAAGAAGGATTCTTAAATAATTGCTAAAATGATTCAGAAACGAAAATACAAAGAACATTTGTAGTTCCAAATAACAATGAACACAAATTTAATCCTAAGATAGCAGAAAACCCTAGATTTTTTCTTTAATACAGGAATGGGAAGTGTACAGTTCAAGTAGTCGGAATAAATACTTTTGCAAAAATTCCGAGTCTAATTGCATCATTTCTTGGATTATCTAATAGTGCAAAATATACTGGCCATAGTTTTAGAAGGTCCTCTGCGTCGCTTTTAGTTGGCTCAGGGGCTGATATTTTGAGACTTGAATATCATGGTCGATGGCGATCGTCGACCGTTGCAGAAGGCTATGTGGAGCAGTCCGTAGAAGAAAAAGTGAAAATTGGAAACGGTATTTTCAGTGGTGATATCAAGAAAAGTGGAAATGTTGAAGTCGGTAACAATAGTACTTGTAACATTATACAAGAAAAGCTATTTGATTTGGTATTACCAAAATCATAGTTTGAAATTAACATACAGAATAACAGCAATTGTACTATTAATATAAATCTTGCAAACAATTAGTATGGACGGAATATGATTGTAATTTGTTTAATAAAAAACCATTGAAATGAGAATTATGGGTATTGTGTATTACGTATATTTAAACAACGTAGGTCTGTACTTTTTTGCACGCCGTGCACAATTTTTTTTTGCAGTCTGTTCAAAAATAGCCTACTTTTGACATTTTAAAGTCATCAAAAATGACACATTTTTGACGTAAGTATTGGAAAAAAATATTTCCACTATTTCCAATTCTGAGTGAAGCTTGATTTACATGCTACTGCTAGAAAATATATACAAAGCAGTCGAATAAGAGCAACCCCCTCATTTATCAATAAAATTAGAGTTTGAAAAAACTAAAAAACATGCATATATGGCAATAATGACTGAAAAGTTGAAAATAATAAGAATAAAGTCATTGACCAAATAATTTTCTTTTATGTAAAAAGCGCGAGGTGCTTGATATCAGTTATCTTAACATCATTATGAAAAGTGAGAGCACCCCACGCTTTTTTTACATAAGAGAAAAATTTTTGGTCCATGACTTTATTCTTATTATTTTCAACTTTTTAGTCCTTATTGCCATATAAGTGTTTTTTTAGTTTTTTCGAACTACAATTTTATCTTTAACTTTTTAGTCCATAATGCTACAGAAGACTAAAAAATACTAGGGGAGAAAAACTCTTCGATTGATTCATCCGCATAGAAAGTTATCAAAACTAAACCAGTGCATTCGCCATATCTTTGAATTGTAAATTATGCTGAGAACGGCCTCAGTGCATTCACCACATTTTACTAGTAGCCACTGAAGAGTACCACTATTCACCTCCTGGCTCCATCATCAGATCAGCTCCAAGATTATAGTATTACCATCCAAACTACATTTATGATACCCAGTTTCATTTCGATACGACAATTAGAAGTAGGTTAAAATTGACTTCCAAGATTTGATTACAGTGTTTGTTAGTTGAGTGAAGCTAATGAAAGCGTGTTAATAAGTATTCTTTATCACTGCACCAAAGTTGTAGCTTAACAGGATGGGTCATAAAAAGATAATCAACATACATGAAGGACTTCCATCCCAAACTCAACAATAAAAATAAAGTTATTAAATAATTTCTCAACGACGAACGGAAAAAACAGCAAATATTAAAAAAAGAAAAAGTTACTTCCGGACCTGTTCCATTGTAAAATTAAATATATGCAATCTTATAATACTGATAATCCATATAACATCACTCCTTGATTGGAATATATATTTCATTGTGATATTTGGTAGTACGACTCCGCCAAAACAACAGAAAAATGTGTAAAGAAATAAATAGAAAAACTATTGTTTTTAATGACCCTGTATCCTGAATAATAACCCTTCTGGGGATACGCAACGTCAAATGGCTTTATGTGATCTTACCTTTTCGTCCAAAGCTTTGTGATGCTCGAACAAGCTCTTCAGAGCTTTCAATACTTCCACCTCGCTGGAAACGCCGGATTGGGCGGCAGCCTGTCGTTTCACTACGGTCATCCTCAGAGACCTTTCGTGCCTCGAAACGAGACATTCTAGATGCTCCAACAATAACTGCAATAAAAATATAAAATGAGCCGATGCTAGTCGAAATTAAGAAAATATGTATGTGTACATTATCAAACTCAAATATAAATCATAGAGAATAGTTTCAATCATTTTGGAATTCTATATATAAATATATATATATATATATATATATATATATATATATATATATATCTAATATATAAAATTCTCGTGAAACGGTGTTTGTAATTAAACTCCTCCGAAATGGCTAGACCGATTCTTATGAAATTTTGTGTGCATATCGGTTAGGTCTGCGAATCGGACAACATCTATTTTTCAGTCCCCTAAATGTTAAGGGTGGTCCACTCCTTGATTTTTTATTTTATTTTTTAGATAAAAATTTTTTTTTTTATGATACAGCATTCAAAAATATATTCAACCCTAAATTTTCACCCTTCTACGATCAACCCCTATTTTTCCATCGCGATTTTCATTTTATTTTATTTTATCCACAGATCCGCAATAGGGTTGCAAGATGGCAATCGAATATAATAATTGTAGTACGATAAATTGAGAACGGGATAAAAAAAAAAACGGGATAACGGGAATAACGGGATAACGAAAAAACGGGATAACAGGATGACAGGATGAGGAAATAACTGGAAAACGGAATAACGGGATAAATAAAAAACGGGATAACAGGAAAACGGGATAACGGGAATAACGGGATAACGAAAAAACGGGAAAACGGGATGACAGGATAAGGGGAAAACCGGATAATGGGATAATGAAAAAATGGGATAACAGGAAAACGGGTTAACGGGAATAACGAGATAACGAAAAAACGGGATAACGGGATGACAGGATAAGGGGATAACGGGAAAACGGGATAACAGGAAAACGGGATAACAGGAAAATGGGATAACGGGAATAACGAGACAACAAAAGGGAAAGGGAGAATGGGATGAAAGTATAAGGGGATAACGGGATAACGGGAAAAAAAACGGGATAACAGGAAAACGGGAAAATGGGATAACGGGACAACAGGAAGCGGAAGGAGTCAAAAGCATAGTCTAGATGGAACAACATAAAGGAAAACATAGAAAAAAAGAAATTCTACGCGGACGAGAGTTGTCGGGAAAAACATTTTAGGGAACATAGAAATTTGGACAGGACAACGTCTGTCGGGTCATGGGTCATGGTTTCCAGAGTTCCGAGAAATTTTTCAATATTTCATATTCTCCCAAAACTTCCAATTTCACCGGAAACGACCGAATTTGAGAATTTCGAATGGAAACCTGGAAAGTACGTGCACATAGTTTTGAGACAAAAAATAAAAAAAATGGTACATTTGATTTTTTAGAAGAATTTTTATTTTAGCATCTAGAGTGCGTTGGACCCACTTCAACCAATCTGACCTATGGCGGTTCAATATTTCCAAAACCACAAATTGTAAAAAAAGTATTGTTTTTCAAATGACAACATCTTTTAGATTCTAATTTCCACGACGAATCCATTGATGGTTTCGAATCGAAAATTGGATTGATAACTCTCCTAATACACTAATTATTTAAGATTTTCAGGTGGATAGCATACAATGTTCTGCGTGTATTTACCAGGAAAGTAGTTGTGGTCTACCACTTGTTTCAATTTATATTGAATTTTTGTGAAGTTGACTTTTATCTCTTGTTTCTAATATTACACTTGACTGGCTCTCTTGTTTGATTTATACGCCTTGTCGGGCATGCAGCCCCTCCTATTGAGATAGGAGACTAGTATGGAGTGTTTCTTTCTGTCACTAGGTACCGCCGGTTAGAAGTTACATTTTCCGGCGTACCTACAGGTGATTAAGCTTGATGGTGTTTTCATTTGTATTGGGTCTCGCTTCGGCCAGAGGTCTTCGGATCTCTGACTGGTGACTACTCCGTACTGATGAGGGCCAAAAGCCTGGAACCGGTATGGGAATCGTTAGGAGGATCGATTATCTGGCATCAATTAAACCGAATCAAGTTTATCAGAAAGAAACATTTGCAATCAATTTTCATTGTCAATGGAAGTTTGCATAGATTTTCAGGTGGATATAATTCAATGTTCTGCGTGGTATTTATCAGGAAAGTAGTTGTTTCCGCTTGTGGTCTACCACTTGTTTCAATTTATATTCAATTTTTGTGAAGTTGACTCTCAAGTCCCTTGTTTCCACTAATTATTTGTCGAAAAATGATGAGGAAACATTTCGAAGGCACCTTCACTCGAAACTGAATGAAACTTTGAAATTCTTGATGAAACGGTCTGTATAATTATATATTTTTCGAGCCCGCAAACATCTCCAAGTAGGTCTATTCGGTTTCGGAAACGAATAGTGCTCACTCAATTTTTCAGGTTTTTCCCATTCTCATCACAGAGTTCTCATTGTTTGGTAAAAACTTTAAAAATCATAACGGAAACAAAAATAACTTTGACATGTAAGAAATTAGTGAACACCAATATATAAGTTCGTATACCTAGTGTGCTTTAGGTCATTAAATTTTTCAACAAACATTAATACAAGAGATGAAAAAGTGGACATGCTATTAATTTATGACGAATGCAAGAAAAATTCGAGGAACACAGCAACTTTGTATGCTGAAAGGTATCCCAACAGACATCATCCATGTTTTCAATATTTCCCCATTGTGGAGAAACAACTCAGAGAAAAAACTACCAACCATGAAACTTTTATCATTGATGAGGTGACGGAAATCAATGTTTTAGCATTTGTAGAAGTGAATCCTACCGCTTCTACTAGGTAAATTAGCCATGAGCTACAAATAAGTCAATATTTCGAAAAGGCATAGGTACAGGTCGTTTAAGTATTGGTGCACCAACATTTGTATGAAAATGATGGAAATCGAAGATTAGTTTATTGTGATTGGTAACATCAGAACAATACTGCTAATCCAGACTTTGTTTCTTCGATATTGTTTTCCGACGAGTCAAGATTCACGAACAATGGAATGTTTAATGCAGATATTGGGCGCAACAAAATCAGTATTTAATGAAGGAAAGTAATTTTCAGGAAAGATTCGGACTAAACGTATGGGCTGGCGTAATCGGAAGTAAAATAATTGGATCAATTTTATTACAAGGACAGTTGTCAGGAGTAAGGTATTCAGAATTCCTCTAGAATGATATTGAATGAATTGCTGTTCATGAACTATATAATGAACCGGTTTGATAAGAGATTAATTGCAACGAATGGTCCTATACGTTGGCCTGCCCGATCACCTCATATTTAAGACTTTTTTGAGTGTGGTTATGTGAAGAACAAGTGTTTTATACACCGCCTCAAACCCTTGAAATTGTACAAAATCTCATTCGTGAAGTGTTTGCTACCATAAATCTCCCCATGTTGGGAAATGTGATGCGAAACACAAGTAATAGAATCGATGAAAGAAAATTGTATTTCGTGCATAAAAGAATTTATTAAAATCGTAGCGAAGCGCTTTCGACCCTTAGGTCATCGCTTTGCTACGATTTTAATAAATTATTTTATGCACGAAATACAATTTTCTTCCATCAATTATATCGATACGTGCACACAGTCATACTTTTCACATAAGTAATAGAGCCAGAAAATGTCAGGAAGTTGGCGGAATGCACTTCGAACATTCGACTCCCTTCAACTAATCCTGGTATTATGGGTATTTTTTTTGTTGCAATGGATTATGAACTTTTGTTATCTGAAAACTGATGTTTTTTTAATTAAGTTTCATTTAGTTTTGTATCCACAACATACTTGAGCGATATACCCATTCCAATTTCCTCATAATTTTTCGAAAAATAATTAGTGTATTAGGATTGTTATCCATCCAATTTTCGATTCGAAACCATCAATGGATTTGTTGTGAAAATTAGAATCTCAATGTGTGTCTAACATGTTGTTATTTGATCTTTTCTTTTTTTACAATTACTGGATTTGAAAATATCAAACCGTCATAGATACTAGACGGAACTAGACGGAAAACACGGCCATATAATTTTTTTCACTCATCATTCATGTCCATCAGATTAGTTGAAGTTGGTCAAACGCACTCTAGATGCAAAAATGAAAATGCTTCTGAAAAATCAAATGTACCAATTTTTCGTCTCAAAACTATGTAATCGTACTCAGAATCGCCCCTAGAACCAAAAAAGGAAAGATATACAGGTTGTTCCATTTGAAGTTCCCAAGTTGAAGTAGTTTCCGGTAAAACCTGAAGTGATTCTATGGATATTTTGACTTGACAGAGATACCACAATTTATTTTTCAATGAAATTGAAAGATAGTTTTCTGATTAAATTCTCAACTGTTATCATTTCAAATATTCGAACGAATTGTTCATTAGTCAATAAAATCTTCATCAGGACCAGTGCATCAGGATTCGATATAAAAAAGTGCATACGTTCGTTAATTCTCGTGAATGATGGGAGTTAATGGCGATTAAGGTATGATTTATGAATAAATTAACACATATGTTAACTTCTGATATCGATTGATGGATATGGTCAGTACTCAACAGATAGATGAAATAAGAATTAACTTGATTAGTTAATCTGGTTTGGAAACAGAAACGGTTCATATAGCCATGACCGACCTAACATTACGATTTGATTAGTGAAATACAAAGCTTCTCTATAACATGAAATAGCGAAATGTTGGGTTTTACCAATTTTCTGGCGTGAAAGCAATCAAGTCAAACGAGATCCTAACGCGAGAGGAACATATGTATATACATTAAAGTAGATATATCTTCACCATAGTTTCCCGAATAGCGACGTCGCGACAAAATCCCTCCTGATTCCAAATATGAATACGTGCATGCGACTCCGCTTCCGCCTGATGGATTAGAAACACAAAAAAGCTCCCAAGGAAGGACTTTACAAACCGCGTAGTATTACATAAGCGTTTGAATAAAATGGATGAGGCGGGAGATTTGGTGCAGCTTTCCAATATGATGATGGATGGGGATGATCGGTCGAATCCAACAGCTCTGCTATTAGTTCCAAAGAATTAGGACATCAAAAAATACATGTTATATACCGAGTACAGCTTTGGAGTTGGGATGAATAGGATAGAGATAAATAAATATTACAAGAAATTTAGACATTTAAACTGATTTCCATTGACCTTAATGCAATGATACAGTTGCGTTTCGAACGCCTCTTCAACATAACATATATATATATATATATATATATATATATATATATCAGCCCGTGAAACCAAAAATGAACGAGGAAGAAATGTTAATAATATAAATATGGACTTAGCAACAATTCTCGAGTGGGGATCTAATAACTTGGTAGAATTCAATGCAAACAAAACACAAGCATGTCTTTTCTCTAGAAAAGTCGATCTCACTGTGCCTAACATAACTTTGTCAGGAGTAACCATACCACTGAAGTCATCCATATTGATGCTTGGTATTACTATCAGCAATAACCTTTCCTGGGAAAATCACGTGAGGTCCATTGCCAAAAGTGCATTCCAAAAACTTGGTTTTTTGTTTCGTGCCAAGAGCTATTTCACCCCCACCCAGCTGCTTATGATCTATAAGGCACAGATCCGACCTGTCCTTGAATACTGTTCCCATATTTGGAGCGCGGCACCTAAACATATCCTGAGGCTATTGGATTCTGTCCAAAAAAGGGCAATTCGTCTCGTCGGTGATGCCTCGCTTACAAACTCGCTCACTTGTCTGGAACACCGTAGAAAAGTTGGTGATTTGTCTCTATTTTATAGATATTTTCATGGGCGATGCTCTTCTGAAATATCAACAATCGTTCCTGCTTTGGCAGTCTCTTCGAGACTAACCCGTCAAGTTCAGTCATCACACCCCTTCGTGGTCACTTTGGAGACCTGCAGAACATCACTTTCCAAAGACTCGTTCATCCAACGAACAGCGAGGCTTTGGAACTCATTGCCTAGGGGGGTGTTCCCCGAGGCATACAACCTCCAGAAATTTAAGAAGAACACCAACTCCTACCTTCTTTCCCTTGGTTCCCACGATGTTCTCTGAACATTACAGGATATCCCTTTTCGTGGGAACCAGAACATAAAAAAAAAAAACTAGGGATATTGGGGTAAGCAGCAATGAAAAAGTAAACTCTTTAAGGTTTATCCAAGCTTTAAGAAAAATGTTTATTTCCATCATCAGGGAGACTACAATAGATGAAAAAACCAATAGTAATACATATTCAAGTGCGAAACAATATGCTACTTACAACTTCGTTGAGGTTGGTTTCAATGATGTTAAACATATTCATCTCACATAGAAAAAAAAAAAAGGGGAAAAAAAATTAAAGTTACTACAACAAATTAGTGTTAATATATAAATATAAAAGTGTACTCTATGTGGTGCGACAAGTGGAACTGACAGGTTAGGAATTCTCGCAATTATATTTAAGCCAACGACACCTGACGGATGTCACTTGGAAATAGTTACATTGGTGCCAACTGTTAGATTAGTACCAACTGATGTTACCAGGTGGCGGCAATGTTGAAAAGAACTATTATTTTATATTACATTGTTGTCAATTTTGATTGATATCTAAAGACAATAAATAAGAGATCTCGCTCAAATGGTTAAGGTTTTTTTTAAACTTTTTTCATTATATTACATTGTTGTCAATTTTGATTGATATCTAAAGACAATAAATATGAGTAGATCTCACTCAATGGTTAATATATGTTTTTTATTTATACAATTATTTTCTTGGGAAATGAAAGCCATTTCTAAGAATGTTCTCTTAGATGTATGTGACTCTGTCGCTAGCACTTTCACTGAATCGTAATTCATCTGGTGGTCAAATTTATTTACATTTCTGCCAAAGCACATCTTTCAGGATGCAATCGGCAGTCACTTTTATGAGAAATTATTCTGTTCGATAATGATCTTTGCGTTTGACCAATATATTGTTTATTACAACCATGACAAGGAATACTATAAATTACATTTGACATTTTAAAAATTAAAGTAATTGAGTTAATTTATTAATACTTTAAGTGGAAAAAGGTTGAGTAGGCGTATTGTTAGTTTCATCGTTGTTTGAGACAATGTTCGAGTTATTACTGTCTAAGTGAGACGAAGTATTCTATAGAATGTTATTAACTAAAGTTCTTGGATATGAATTTTCTAAGAAAAGGTTAAAGATAATGTTTAAATTCTGTTTATGGAATTTAAGATCAGAGATTTTCAGTACTCTTAATTTTATTTGTTTTAGCAAGTTCACTTTTATAGACTGTTTGTGATATGAATGGTAATTCAGGTATCTTCCTGAGCTGCATGGTTTCCTATAACAATCTACCAGTAGCTTGTTTTCTGCTTGGTATCAAGAAATGGTACGGAATTTTCACTGTTCTCAGTTTCAATTATATATATATATATATATATATATATATATATTTGTTATAAACGATGACTTGACATATATAGATTCGAAAATAAAATCACGTGCTATTCGCTGTGTGCAAGACTGGTAATGCCCTCTAGTGACTCGATAGCTGAAGTTTTCCTGGTTTACTCCCAATACTCACTATGTAACAATTTCAATTTTTTAACAATTTCTAAATATTCTACCTCGATGTTACAGTTTTGTGCTCACTACTAGTTCCAGATGAAGTTTTTTTCTGTCAAAGAAGAAAAATATTTGTATTGATATAATAGTTCAACGCATTTGGAGGTTATCCTTGTCAAGTTATAGATATTTTGAATATCATAAAGTAATGCTACTTCTGTGTACTTTAAGGTACGGCAAGTAATGTGCTTGCTCGTTAGTTTATCAAGGTCGCAGGTTCATAAGGTCTTGAGAATATGAAAAGTGAGGGAGCAAAGTAATTTAACAAATTAAAAAAGTACCCATATCTGACTAGCTTTAACCTGACGAGAAACCACCAAATAACATCAGATTCAACGCAAAACTATTGATTGAAATTCTCAAATAACATAATCAGAAAAGGATTGAGGTTCACAATTTTACCTGAATATGGGATCCCACTTTTACCCTTGCGAGAATGTGAGAACGTTGAACGGTCCCGAAATAATACAAACACTCTCTAACACGTATAATTGTCAACAAAATATTGCGTATTGCTTATACAGTACAAATAACGATGTTTACTCTTACTACTCGAACTGCATTATATTTTACATTAGTCCACATGAAAGGGAGGAATATCGAGGGGACCGTTAAACAAAATGGAAGAAATTTAATGGACATAGCCCTCAAAGAGAAGTGTTAAGCGTAGACACGTGTTTCGGGCTCTCGGCCCTTATCAGTACAGTGAAGAAGTGTAAGGATGAACAACACTTGGTAGGAAACGACAAATCAACGGAGTCAACAAACAGAAGCCAGCCGCACATTTGTGGTTTGGGTTAGCAGACCCTGCATTCCAGGACAACAACCAACGTCACCACGGAGGCAGCTATAGCTATCTGCGTGACATCCGAGTCCAGGATTATAAAGATAAAGGATTATAAAGATGAAAGGGAGGAATATCAAGGGGACTGTTAAACAAAATGGAAGAAATTTAATGGACATAGCCCTCAAAGAGGAGTCTTAACCGTAGACACGTGTGCTAACCACAAATGTGCGGCTGGCTTCTGTTTGTTGACTCCGTTGATTTGTCGTTTTCTACCAAGTGTTGTTCATCCTTGCACTTCTTCACCGTACTGATGAGGGCCGAGAGCCCGAAACACGTGTCTACGGTTAACACTTCTCTTTGAGGGCTATGTCCATTAAATTTATTTCATTGTGTTTAACAGTCCCCTCGATATTCCTCCCATTCATCTCTATAATCCTGGACTCGATGTCACGCAGGTAGCTACAGCTGCCTCCGTAGTGACGTTGGTTGTTGCCCTGGAATGCAGGGTCTGCTAACTGAAACCACAAATGTGCGGCTGGCTTCTGTTTGTTGACTCCGTTGATATGCCGTTTTCTACCAAGTGTTGTTCATCCTTGCACTTCTTCACCGTACTGATGAGGGCCGAGAGCCCGAAACACGTGTCTACGGCTAACACTTCTCTTTGAGGGCTATGTCCATTAACTTTCTTCCATTTTGTTTAACAGTCCTCTCGATATTCCTTCCTTTCATCTCTATAATCCTGGACTCGGATGTCACGCAGGTAGCTATAACTGCCTCCGTGGTGACGTTATTTGTTGGCCTGGAATGCAGGGTCTGCTAACCGAAACCACAAATGTGCGGCTGGCCTCTGTTTGTTCACTCCGTTTATTTGTCGTTTTCTACCAAGTGTTGTTCATCCTTGCATTTCTTCACCGTACTGATGAGGGCCGAGAGCCCGAGACACGTGTCTACGGTTAACACTTCTCTTTGAGGGCTATTATATAGCGAATTATACAGTAAATTTTTATATAATTTTGCTTATTTTAAGTGTTTTTTTCTGGATTCCTGCTTTCGCAGGAATGACATACAGAACTTTTGTCCATTAAATTTCTTCCATTTTCATTAGTTCACATGTAAGGCCAATTGCTTTTGTAACTTAAACTAGTTCGTGAAAATTAGAACACAAACAATCCTCTGCGAGGTACTTTGTCCTGATAGAATGCCGTGTATGATAGACAACTCGGAAAGACATCAAAAGTATCTCTGTCCCTTGTTCATAAAGCTGATTGATCAGTTTACGACACCGCCAAGGCGTTCCCGAACTCGTAGTTTGAGTCGCTATATATTTGCTTTTTATCATCGGCTCAACACCGTCCCACGGAACTTGGTTAATACTTTCACTGTCAACTCCTAGACGATCAAATGGAGAACGGAAAACATTTAAAATATTTATCGAATAAAAACCTCACGTCCCGGAATTAGAGATTGAAATATTGTGGACATGCCGCAGTTTATGTGATGCCGTTGGAAATGTTTAAAATTTACACGCACTATTTTTGGTACTATTTTGCAATCGATTACACAGCAATAGCGAGGGCCCAAATTGTTATTATATGTATGTTGTTATACTACCCAACCGTGACCGTTGCCACAACGTTAATAATAATGTTTATTCATCTGAAGTATGGTACAATATTTTTAAGTGATTTGTGAATAAACGGAGAGACCTCAGAAACTGAAAGTTTTCAGCTTGTGCTTGTGATTACCAGGATCATTACCGACTTCTGCCACCATGGGCGCTGTCATAGTTTCATCTATCCCCTCCAGCCTAATGCACACAGCGAAATGGGTTAGAACGAGCGGTACTCGAGCCAGTGACCCAGCACAAAATATAACAGACGTGATGGATAATCAAGTATTTAATTAGACCATTGTAACATATTTCCGATTCCTACTGTCGTGCTTCGAGACATAGCACAATTTACGTTGCAGCTTTCAGTCTCAGTCGCAACCATAATATTCAAGTTGCGAGATTGTAAGATAACCTCATAACGATTGAAAAGAGATGGAGATGGCGGAAAACGCTATCGCTCGGGGCGAACAGTAGGAAGGGGAAACATTCTACAGTAGTCTGGTTGAATATTTGATTATCCATCGTGTATATCTGTTATATTTGTGCTGGTCCACTGGCTCAAGTACTGCTCGTTCTATTCCATTGTAAATCTATAGTCCGCAATTTTATTTCCGAATCTGTATATAATTTGGGATAAGTATACAATTTTTTGAATTACGTTGTAGAAACACAATTTTATTTTTTTAGGTAAGGACACTTTTAATTAAATGCTGCGAACCAGATATAAAAACCAACTTAAAAAGACAAGCAGATATATTTCAGGAATACATGTTGAAAAAAGACCTGACAGACTTGGAAATACCCCAAAAAATCAACAAATACATATTCTTGAATGACGAAAGAAGACAATATTTTGAATTTGAGGGGAGCGTACTTCTTTATTTAACATTTTTAAATCTGTGGGTGAAGTGAAAGAAATTATTTGATTTCAGCCACAATTTTATTTTTGAATAGATTTTTGCAATATACAAACTTTAGAGTTCCTTTAAGGTTCATTTATCTAGATGAAACCTGGATCCATAGTTGTCCAGCCAAAATAATAAACACTTTTTAACAAAAAATTAAACCGACGAAATACGGAACTGAAAAGTAAAAAATAAAATAAACCTTCTTAGTCTCAGTAACTAAGCTCCTAAACTAATGTAAGTAACTAATTTTGAGTCGGCGCCAAACAAACAAGCAAATGAATTAGGCAAGGCGTGAAATAGGATGGCATCGAGTTGCGCGGTGACATTCTGATAATTTTTTTGAAGTAATTTAATGATGTTCGTTGATTGTTCGTTTGGCGCCGACTCGAAATTAGTTACTTACATTAGTTTAGGAGCTTAGTTACTGAGACTAAGAAGGTTTATTTTATTTTTTACTTTTCAGTTCCGTATTTCGTCGGTTTAATTTTTTTTGTGGCTAAAATCTACTAATTACTACCTACTTGTTTTTTATTACTCCCAAAATACTTACTTACCCACCTTACTTCAACTATTACCAGTTAAATAATATGATTATCTACTTTTACTATTTGTTGTAATATACATTATTTTTGTTGTTCTGGTTAGTTCATTTCATTACTTTGTATATCATTCCATCCTCTCATAGAATATAATGATTTTGACGGATGTGGAACAAAAATAAGGTCAGTAGCGATCTGTCATTGTCAACTACGTATGTGTGTGCCAATGTTCACAAGTGAAAAATCAATTATCCCCTATTTTTCTACCGGTAAGGGTGGATAATTCCTTTCGAAATCCAAATATAAGGTATACCCTATCTATTAAGAAAAGAATCATCCAAATCGAAGAACCCAGTACAAAGTTATGCCTGATAGAATTGGTTAACGGACTAGAATTCAGAGGGTGAGTGATCAATATCCTTCATTTTGCTACTCTTAGGGTTGGATTTCATCTTTTAAATTCAAATGGGACCACCTTCAAAGTACACCCTATCTACTGAAAACAGAATTATCGGAATCGGACTCCTCAGTAAAAAGTTATGCGTGATCATACATAAAAAAAAATGATGATAAAAAAAAATGCGCGTCGACTAAAGAACCTCCTCCTTTTTGGTTTCGTCGGTTAAAAAAAATATACGCGTCGACTAGAGAACCTCCTCCTTTTTGGTTTCGTCGGTTAAAAAATGAAGAATAATGGAAAACAGGTCTGCACACCGAAATGGAACTGTGAAATAGTAACGGTTGCTGGTGATATCCCATATCCCTTGTAGTGAAATAATTTGTGACCCACCAAGCTACTCCAATATCTCGGCCTGAATTGAAATTTTCGCGAATAGATTAAATTAACCGTTGTCGGCGATATTTTCATGCGAATCCATTATTTCTCACTGGCTCTACATGCTCCATGAAATGAAATGATTTGTGATCTCCTAGCCACCACAATATTCCACCCCACATTGTAATTGAGACCCAGAAACTATAAGGCGAAAAGACCCCAAAACAAACTTTTTTTGTACAACTACCTCAGTAAAGATTACACTTATTTGTAAAAAAAAATCTATTGGAGGGCGTGGAAGCTTGGCCGAAAGATAATATTAGAGTCACAAATTATTTTATTTATGAAGGGTGTAAAAAAAGTGAGTTCAAAATAATGATCCCTTATGAAAAAATCACCAAACCCTAAATTTTAATTCGGGTGTGATATTGGGGAAACAAGGAGGTCACAAATTATTTCATATACTGACGAAATTTAAGTGACTAATACAGATTCCTGAGAATGTACTGAAAAATAGTAAATTCGAGTTTTTAAAGAGATCTCTGATGGTTCGACCGGAGAATTGAAGGTGCCCAATACATTAGGAAGAGGAGAAGGGAGAGTTAGGAGTAGGGAAGTTGAGTAGTCAATGTTTCAAAAAGTTATTGTAAGTGTATGTCTCTCAATGTGGTACCTTTCAGAATAATCCATTGAATACATGTTATTTTCATATGTTTCACAAATTTCGATCAACAAATGATCAAATCTATCTAATTACCCGTGAAAAATCCCAAATCACGACAATATGGACTCGCTTCTTTAATCAAAGTAATGTAAATGTACATATTACGGTACCCTTGCTGTGCCTATAAAACTTCTTCCCAAGCAAAGGATAATCTTCAATAAAACAAAACAAGTAAGATCATAAAACACTTCCACTTAAAATAGAACAGGCCGATTCGAGAGTGAGAAATCTGCCTTTAACAATTCTGAAAAAAGTCGTAGGGAAATGTTAGTAAATCCATTGACTGCCTGCATTACGATTTCCATATAGAATTTAATAAAAGTCCAAAGAGCCATTCATGGAATGTAAAATGTTAATTTATCGACTAGATCCAAACAGATCATCAATCAACGCTCCTAAAATCAACGTTAAGAAAATGGAGCGACCAGTTGGGAAGGTGTGTTCCACAATTAATTGCCAAATGTTTTAATCTTGATTTGTTCATTTATCAGAAATTTTGCTGTTTTATCATACTCAAAAAAAAACAGCTGTGGGACACCCCAGAACTTGACAGGCTAGGCCTCGGGAGAATGGGGTTATTTTGAAATATTATATTTTTAGGGAGGTACGAAGTCAATTTGATCGGTTAATTCACCAGTCAATTTACCAAGTGAGATAATTGACCCCAGTCAATTGAGCGGTCTGCACAAAACGCGGGTCGTCCTAGTCAAAGCCCGGGAGAGCGGCCGTCTCGGAAAAATTAAACATTCGTAGCGCCAGACTGGGAAACGGTGGAAAGCTTTAACTGCAGACTTGATTTGATTTTTTTATTGTGTTGCTCCCTGCCAAATTTAGTTCTAATCCATCGGATAGATTTTGAATGGCAAAGTTTTGAAATTTGCCATTTTTTTATTTTTGACAGATGGCAGTTAAAGAAATAATTTTGACTGTTCTGGATACATTTTTTCAAGGGCTTTCAAATGACATATTGCAAGTCAAGTTCCGTGCACTATAGTTTCTGTTCTTTTTTAATAGTGACACTTCCGTTTGCAGATGACAACCAAAAACTAATGTTTGCATTCAGGGCAAAAATTGTATCTTCATACCAAATTGCAGATCGATTGGTCAAACGGTTCGGCAGTTATCGTGGAAGATTACAGACAGACAGACTTCACTCTGGAAATGGTCTCAATCGTCTCGGGGGGACCTCTAAACGGATATTTCCTTAGATCATATATGCTACGCTAGATACGGCACCTAGGTTATTGTTTTGGTAGGTCCGACTGGTCCGAGGGGAATCAGCGTACTCAAGCTATTGACAATTACACGTGGTACTGGCTATGTATAGTACGCCAACGTCCCCTTCACCCCCTCTCATCAGACCACTCTAATACCAAACAAATAATACAGAATGCCGTATCTAGCATAGCATATATGACCTAAGGATTTCCGTCGATATCTCTATTTTTTTTCCGCGCCATGACATTACTTGACCACTAGGGGGCGGTCATGTGATAAATCAGTTACGCGAGTTAAATAACTATTGTCAAATAGCATGTTGAATACATAAACGAATTAACAATTTTCTATTCATGTTTGTTTATTTCTTCGAGAAAAATTCTTCGAACGACGTAAAGTTTTCCCCAATTGGCACAGAAACAACTTTAATTTTAACAAATATACAGGGTTCTGCAACAGTGGCGCGGTGTTCCATATCTCTATTTAGGAAACATATAGGAATCTGTTTCTATAATATTATCTTATTGCTAGAGCTCGACAAAATAAAAAAATTGTCGGCCACACAGGGTGTTCAATTTTTTCTGGGCGGATCCCAATTGCGTTTTTTTAAATGGCAACCTATATTTTTATCGCTTTTTCGGTTTCTACATAGAAAATAAAAGATACTTTATGTATATCTTCACTTCAAAAATATTGACGGTTTTCGAGATTTCTAGCATGACAGGTTTTTTTTCCAATATTCGTCACTCAGAATATTTGAAATTATAAAGTTGTGCCAAGTCCAATTGAATTTATTTTTGGTCAAATATTCTACATTGGTAACTCTCTCAAACGATATATCTTGAATCGACCTGTGATATACAGGGTATGAAAAACAGCTTGCCACATATTGTAAATAAAAATTTGCAGAATCTTCCTTATTTTAAATGGAACACCCTGTCTATTATCGATCCATAAGAAGCGCCAACAAAGGTTCTACAAATGTCATCAAGTATTCCCTATGGTTAAGTTTACTAGTTTTTCTTAAAACAGCAATTTTTTTTGAAAAATGGCAAGTATTCATATTTCTTCGCTATAATCTGAATGAACGTCTTTTTTCAAAGCGAAATCCATTTGACGACTGATAAGGATATACGAAAGATATCTTGTTTCAATTATGTACATTACAAGGTGTCCAAACAACATTTTTTTTATGAAATAAATGTATGTATCACATTTTTCTAAATGGAAAATTATTTTTTTCATTGGATGCAGAATTTTACACATAAATCGTGCAATATCAAACCAAACACGATTAAATGAAAAAACATTATGAATATTACTAATAATTTTTTTTTTCATGTAATGGTGTATATTCATGAATTAAATAGTCAGAGTTTAAGTTCTAGATATTCAAATTGTCAACTGGCAAACTATAAAAGGGACAGTTTAATAAAGGTTGATAATGAAACTTTTATAAAATATGTTCAACATGTCTTCCATTTTCTTGAAAGCAGAGCTGAAGTCTATATTTGAAAGACTGTTCTACCCTGTGCAAGACAGCTGGTGTAATGCTGCGAAAAGCATTAGTTATTCTAAGTCGCATATTTTCGGAAGAAGTTGGTGGCTCGACGAAAACAATATTTTTTATGTATCCCCATAAGAAAAAATCCAGTTTTGTTAAATCTGGTGATCTAGCGGGCCACCTGACAGGCCCATTCCGTCCTATCCATTTATTGGGAAATACTTCATTTAAATGATCTCTCACTTCTGCCGAATAGTGAGCAGGAGCGCCATCATGTTGTAACCACATTCTATTGCGAAGGTCAAGAGGAATATCTTCTAACGAACTTGGTAAATCATTTCGTAAGAAATTGAGATACATTGTTCCATTCAGATGTCCCTCAAAAAAGTATGGACCAATTACACATTCTCCAATGGATGCCTCCCCAGACATTTATCGACCACCTATGTTGATAATCCACCTGTCTCAATAAGTGGGGATTTTCTGTCGAATAATAATGGTAATTATGTCGATTCACAAATCCATTTTTATGGAATGTCGATTCATCCGACCATAAAATGATATTGAAAAAATATTCGTTTCGAATAATTTTTCCCATAGCCCAATTGCAAAATCTCACTCTTTTCTCAAAATCGGCATACAGTAGTTCTTGGTGTAATTGAACGTGGTATGGCTGAAAGCGATGTTTCTTCAAAATTCGTTGCACTGATATCTCACTTATATCCACTATTTCACCAATTTGTCGTTGACTCCTACAAGGATCTTCTGCAACAGCAAGAAGAACTTACAATTCATTATCTTCATGAGTACCTGGCTTGATGCGCTCATGTTTAGAATAATTGATACTTCCAGTTTCAACAAATCGTGTCAGGACCTTTCGGAAAGATCTTTCATCTGGATGCCTTCTATCTGGATACCGTTGAGAATACATTCCACTTGCCAATAAACAATTCCTGTCTGATTCACCTAATATGAAAATCATATCAATCAAATCACTTTTTGAAAACAACATTCTGATGAAATTATATTGAAAGTTCAACTTCACGATTCACTAAAGATTTCAATACTTATTTGCCGGCAAATATTTTGATCTGTCATTTGCCAGACTACTTGATTTCCAATAAATATTTTATTCGCTGAAAGGTTGTTTTAGACCGAAAGAATATGGCACAAATTTCGAGATTATTGAAATTATTTTAAATATTCAAGAACGTACATTTTGTGGTGTAATTCACAACTTGTTTATCTAGAAACAGGTAATAAATATGTCATTGATATTATGGCGATGAAATAGAAATAATTGACATTTTTCGAAAAAAATTGCTGTTTTAAGAAAAACTAGTGAACTTAACCATAGGGAATACTTGATGACATTTGTAGAGCCTTTGTTGGCGCTTCTTATGGATCGATAATATACAGGGTGTTCCATTTAAAATAGGGAAGATTCTGCAAATTTTTATTTACAATATGTGGCAAGCTGTTTTTCATACCCTGTATATCACATGTCGATTTCAGATATATCGTTTGATAGAGTTACCAATGTAGAATATTTGACCAAAAAAAATTTCAATTGGACTTGCTACAACTTTATATTTTCAAATATTCTGAGTGACGAATATTGAAAAAAAACCTGTCATGCTAGAAATCTCGGAAACCGTCAATATTTTCGAAGTGAAGATATACATAAAGTATCTTCTATTTTCTATGTAGAAACCGAAATAGCGATAAAAAATATAGGTTGCCATTTAAAAAAACACAGTTGGGATCCGCCCAGAAAAAATTGAACACCCTGTGTGACCGACAATTTTTTTTTATGTCGAGACCGAGCAATAAGGTAATATTATAGAAATATAGATTCCTATCTGTTTCCTAAATAGAGATATGGAACACCGCAGGACCCTGTATAAATAGCAAAAAATATGATCTTCAGTCTTGCATTTATATGAAATCCACCTAAAAATGATTTCCCACCATACTGTTTAATTTCCCAAGAGTATATACCTACTGCATGATTCATACGACATTTATAGGGTACTAAGTTAAAGTCCTGGCATAAAGTCACGATCGTTTCAATCCGTAGTAGATGCTTTTAGGAACGAAAGAAATACATTTTTCAGTATTCCAAGTGATGTGCCAATGATTTTGAAGTAAGCACCTTATAGATATGAAAGAAATCTATTTATAAAGAATAATAATATAATAATTGTTTTGATGATTCAACAATTAGTTCAAAACCTATACAAAATGATATATAAATCATTATTAGAAGTCGAAAGATTTGATATTTTTCGTAAAAATTAACCTAAGCGTCTCCAGTGATTGGGACATCTGAGATAAATAAAAGAAAGGAAGATTCTACCGAGGGAGATCAAAAAAGGCTTCTTCTATAATTATATAACATATATTATTGATTCTTGCTATTTTGGATGCACATTTTTCAATATTTGCAGATCTACGGTTCAAACCCATATCGGAATTTCCTATATATCTGCCGGGTTAACCACGATGAACCATTATTTCATTAGCAAAAGTGGAAACCATAAGAAATCAACTCACTGAAGGGAATTGATGAAATTCATTAAATTTTGTTCAAAACCTATACAAAAATTGCTGCGGACTAAAGTACAATTATTTACTCCAAACATGTTTAAAATATTTCAACTTGCTACAACTATTCCAATTGGATTCTAAAGTCCACCAAATTAAAAATTTTAAAGTTAATGATTATGGCGCTCTTTGTAATGTACCTGAGCAGCCAATGGAACGGAAGACATAAATTCTGACACAAAAGGCAAAGTTTCCAATTGAGTTTATGACTTGGATGGAAAATAAGCGATAAGCCTACCGCCATCCATCATAACTTGAGAAAAATGGAGTAAATTTAGTTTATATTGTTAATTTCGTTTGATATTTCGCTAATATAATAAAAGGTGACTTTTTATAATTCATTTCGTCGGTTATAAAGTTCCTGGGAATAAGCTTTCCTGCCAGATACCGCAATTTCATTAGTTCAAATCTAAACTGAAAAAGTATTTATCAAAGATATTTCCGGGTGCTTTTTCGTTATTTTTTTTCCCGGGAATTTGGGTTTTTAATTTGTTTCCCTTACTGATTTTTGAATTTTTTGAAAACCTAAATTTTTTTCTTAAAAAATGGGAAATGGAAAAAAAAACGCCAAGAAAGTTTACTTTTGCTTGATTTTTTAACTTTTTAAATTTGAATATTGGTTTTTGCTTTCAAAAGGGGCCATGCTGTTCAGCCAAAAATCCCATTTTTCAATATCAATATCAAAAAGGTTGTCCTACACCGGGGAAAACCACCGAAGCGATTTTATTTCCCACGCCACCCTGAGAGAAGTTGCTGGTATCCTACAATTACTTCCCTATTTTTCTAAATTTCAACCCCTTTCAATTTGTAAGTGTTACTCTTGCAAATTTTTTATATATTTGATATACTTCAATTTTTTAAATGATCTACTGCTGAGGATGGGAATTCAAATTATTGAAATGCTTTTGGTTTGGATTTTTTTTTTGTGGAGAGTAACATATAGTCCCTCACTCCATCTATCCATTAGAAAACTCCACTTCGAGAATATAGACTACTTTCACTCAATAAATTATTCCTACTGCAAAAGTAGACGGAACAAAAAAAGTGGAGTGGAGTGGCATGAAATGTTCAAAGCAAACTTGAAGTCATACTACGCAATGTTTCATATTCTATTGGATAGAATTATTTCATGAGAAGGTACCGGGTTATTCACTATGAATACCCAGCCCTTATCATCGTTATTATTGCCTATAGAAAAAAAAGATGAATGTAAAGTTGTGTGGTTTTGATAAAATATTTTTAACAAAAAATTAAACCGACGAGAAAATCAACTGAAAAGCAAAAAATAAAATAAACCTCCTTAGTCTTAATGATAACTGAGCTCCTAAACTAATGTGATAAACTAATTTTGAGTCGGCACCAAACAAACTAGCAGTTGAATTAGGTAAAGCGTAAAATGATGGGAGCGGGATGCACGGCGGCGTTTTTATTACTTTTTCAAAGTAATATAATGATCTTAGTTAATTGTTTGTTTGGCGACGACTCAAAATTAGTCACTCACATTAGTTTATCAGCTCAATTATCATTAAGACTAAGAAGGTTTATTTCTTTTTGCTTTTTAGTTGATTTTTTCGTCAGTTTAATTTTTTGTTAAAAAGTTTTTAATTTTAACTTTTTTGTGGCTAAAATCAACTAATAACTATCTACTCAATTGACTCCAGGTATCCATTATGCTGTAGTCATCAGAACTATACAGGGTGTTTCATAATTGAATGCTGATCCTAAAGGGCAATAATCCTTGGATGATTTTAAGAAAATTTTTTCATATTATTATAGGTTCGGAACCGCTTTATTTCTGAGATACACGATATTGAAATTCAACAAAAAATCAGTTTTTCCCCAATATCTCTGAAACCGCATTGGCTTTTTTCTTCAATTTTGGTACATGCAGAGTACGCATAAAAATACATTTTTTTCATAATGAAGAATTTCTGAATTTTCATCAGTGGCGTCCCTGTTGACTTATTTTTGATCAAAATAATGATACTCCACTGTCTTTTTTCCAAATAAATATTATTTTTGTAATTGTCCTCTATCTTCTCCTTAAAAATGGTCTCCTTTCATTTTTTTTTTTCGTCCGGCGGACGGTTTTCGATTTAGAAAATAAAATACATTCATTTGCTGGTCCCTATTCGATTTTTTCTCTTGGTCTTAATTTAACAATGGTGAATTTTATGGTTACTATTATTTAGTTTTTGTAATGAGTACGCATAAAGATACATTTTTTATTTTTTAAAACATAACTATTATGAACAAAAAATACCAAAATCAAATTAAAAATGTACTCCTCCTGCAAGTATGCACGCTTCAGCCCTACTTGTCATTGACTCGCGTACTCTATAGAAAATTCCTGGAGTATTCCTTATTGCTTCAGGAAACTATTACGCGGTTCCGCAATTCTTCCTCAGTTAGAATTGGTTGACTGTACACCAAAGTCTCAAGATGTCCCCAAAGAAAATAATCAAGGCTGTTTAAGTCTGGGGATCTAGCCGGCCATGACTCTGTTCCCCCACATGCGATTTCGCATTGAAATAGGAACATCTTCCAACAGAATTGGCAAATTATCTTCAAGAAATCGGCGATAATTATGTCCATTTAATCTGCGTGGTAAAAAAAAGGTCCAATTAGGTAATCTCCAATAATTCCAGCCCAGACATTAAATGAGAACTGCTCCTGGTGATAAGATTCCACGATTGCGTGCGGATTTTCCTCGGCTCAAAAATGATTATTATGAAAATTTCTGATCCTGTTTTTGGTAGAACTAGCTTCGTCCGTGAATACAATTTTCCTGTCAAATAAAGGATTTTCGGTAACTTTTTGGAGAATCCATTGGAAGAAATTCACTCGTAATGGAAAGTCTCGAGGAAGTAGAGCCTGAAGCCGTTGAATGTGATAGGGATATAATAAATAATCATGAAGAATCCTCCATACTAGAATATGGGCGATATTCAAGTTATTGGCAACTTGCCTCGTACTTATTTCAGGATTTTCGTCAACTGAATTGCTGGATTACTTGCAGTCCGATGTGCTCCTTTCAAGTGATGATTTGGCTCAAAACTTCCTGTTTCACATAACCTTCTGTGGGTGCTTGAAATCGTTCGAGCATCAGGAACCATTCTATTTGGAAAGCGCTCTTGCCTGGCTTCATATGCGTCAGCAAGCCCATACAAGTAATGCATGTCTGCTAATTCGGTATTTGTAAAATTTACCATGTTTTTTTTAATATACAACTTTTTATAACGTAAATAATATCACGTATCTAGCTAAACAAGTGTTAAAATTGTTTATGTTGAAAAACAACGAAATGTGTTTTAGCATACTAGATGTTTTCTATTCCACAAGATAATCCTACTACTCTTCAACGGCTGATTTCGCATAGAGACAAGCTAATGAATGCATTTTATTGTCTAACTCCGTTCACCGGACGAAAAAAGGCAGGAGACCATTTGTATGAGGAGATAGAAGACAATTACAAAAATAATATTTATTTGGAAAAAAGACAGTGGCGTATCATTATTTTGGTCAAAAATATAACAGGGCATGTTAACAAGGACGCCACTGAAATTAAGAAATCCTTTATCATGCAAAAAATGGATTTTTATGCGTACTTTGCATGCACCAAAATTTAAAAAAAAAGCCAAAGCGGTTTCAGAGATATTGGGGAAGAACTGATTTTTTGTTAAATTCCAACATCCTGTATTTCAGAAATAAAGCGGTTGCGGACTTATGTTCATATGAAGAATTTTCCTCAAAATAATCCAAGGATTACTCAGCATTCAATTATGAAACACCCTGTATGCCAAGTTTCAACAAAATCGGTTCACAGATGAAAAATCAATCCTCCCCTATTTTTCTACCCTTCGATGGAATATTCCTTTCAAAAATTCGAAAATGACCCCAACTCTAAGTATACCCTTGTCCATTAAAGAAGAATCATCTAAATCGGATAACCCATTCAAAGCTATATGGTAGAATCGGTTTAACTGATTTTTGTTAAATTCCAACATCCTGTATTTCAGAAATAAAGCGGTTGGGACTTATGTTCATATGAAGAATTTTCCTCAAAATAATCCAAGGATTACTCAGTATTCAATTATGAAACACCCTGTATGCCAAGTTTCAACAAAATCGGTTCACAGATGAAAATCAATCCTCCCTATTTTTTCTACCCTTCGGATGGAATATTCCTTCAAAATTCGAAAATGACCAACTCTGAAGTATACCCTGTCCATTAAAAAGAATCATCTAAATCGGATAACCCAATTTCAAGCTATAAGTGGTAGAATCGGTTAACGGGTGAACATTCAGTGGATAAATCGATAAATATCCCTATTTTTCTACCATTGAGGGTGACATTGTTTTCAAATTCAAATGGGAAGTATCCTATACAATAAAGAAAGAATCATCGAAATCGAACTCTCTGTGAAAGTTATGCGTGATCATACATAAAAAAAATATACGCGTCGACTTCAGAGAACCTCCTCCTTTTTTATTTCGTCGGTTAAAAAATACTGTAGCGTGCTGCTATGTATGAATTTTTGGAATGATCTTTTTTCCTGATTTTCAAAATATACCCTTTATACCGTTTTGAGTTATTAAACGTGGATTGACTCAGTTAGACTAGTTGTTACTGTAAATACCTATCCTATGAAAGTTAAAAAATAAAATAAAGTAAGCTATGAAAATGACAACTATGATATTTGTTTTAGTGATATTTCTTTAATGGAATAATCAAAATGTTTACAGTGAGAGGAGACAAATTCAAAATATATTCTTGTTATAAACAAAACAACAAAAATAAACGTGCAGCAAAAGTGCATATAGGTGTTGTATCCAAATCGTCCACCTCCGCCAGAAAATAGATTCAAAATATTTACCAAAAGGTGAATCATACCTTCAGTTTAAGTAGAAAAAAGCATGTAGTTCAAGAAAATCAGGACTAGCTAGAGATACGCGTCATTTCGAAGGTAAGCCTATCCATATTTATTAGGAATATAATTTTTTGAAACATGAAATTATTAAAAATAAAATCTGAATGTAGTTTAAAAAATGCAGCCGATCAATTAGGTCAATAAGTTTTCCAAAATCCAACGTTTCTTTGAAAAAGAATAACTACAAACCATATAAATTTTACCAATACAAGTTTTAACAGAGACACAAGAGAAAAAGGGTGGAATTTTGCCAAACAGATGATTCAAAATTTGAATGAGAATCTCGATTATTTAGCCTTAAAATATTATGGACTGATGAAGGTCGTGGAAAAGAAGAGGGACAACTGAAAAGATTGGTAAAACAAAGAAAGAAAACAGGAAGAAAAACTATTAGCGTTTGGTGCGGAATTTATAGAAATAAAATTGTTGGCATATTTATTTTAGTATATTAACTCTCAAGAAATACTCATACCAGAGGAGAAATATTTTTCAGATTTTTTCGGAAGCCGAGCTTGCTAGTATGATTCGGATACAAGATGGGGCAACCCACATAGTATCCTATCGGTTCAAGAACGTTTGAATAATGTATTCCCAACATGGATAGGAAATAATGAAATATTAAATAGCCACCCACCTAACAGTCGGACTTGCCTATGGATGAATTTTTCTAGGGTTTCTAAAGGAAAATGTTAATAATAATCATAATATTCAATTCATTAAGGACACGATTCGACTTGAAATAGAGAATCTGAAAATCAATAATGAAGCAATTTCCAATGCACTTATAAGAAGACGTTATCAATTATGCATTGACAATAATGGTGGACACATTGAACATCTTTTACGACTTATCATGTTATTTAAATTTCATAAATAAATCTTGTTATCTATTTGTATAAATATTTGAACTTTTTCTTCCCCACTGTAAACCATTTGATTATTCCATTAGTAATGTACTAAACAAACATAATATATGTCATTTTCATAGCTTACTTTAAAATGTTAACTTTCATAGGTAGGTATTTACAGTAACAACTAGTCTAGTTATTCGTCGTTTAATTACTCGAAAACTGTATAAAAATAGGGGTAACATATTGTTGTAATTTGGGGTTTGGAATTTGAAATAAAGTTGATGATCTTCACTTATATGTATATTGATAAAGAATCTTGCAGGTTACAACAAATGCCAGCTGGTACAACCAACAGAAGTACACACTTATGTAGAAACAAAAATGTATAATCCTCGTTTCAACAATGCTTCTCTACTTTATAGCTGACGCTCATGAGACGCATATTCGTCATTACGACGCTTGTTGCGTGAGGTATCGACCAATAGGAACTTAACATGGACAATGGAATATGTAGAAGAATAGTAACAGTTTATGAGTTCGTTAGCGAAATGCAGATCTCAGCTTTAAAGTATCGAAGTAGGATTGTTGACAATATGACATCATGAGTAATAATAAATATATATATATATATATATATATATATATATATATATATATATATATAAACAAACAGTAGCACCTCGTAGATGGTGTGAAGGGTACTCACAACAATATATATTTTCGAAATCAGAAATGAAGATAATTCCAAAAAATTCAATAGTATGAATCTGCACGCTACTGTATTTTTTGATAGAATTTTATCAAATTCAGTCATAACCACACAACTTTTACATTTCACTTTCTTCATGCAATAACAACGATGATAAAGGTGAGTAATTTATAGTGAATAACCCGGTACATGTTTAGGACCTAAATAGGTTCATCGTCAGACAAAAGCATGAATAGTTATCGAATATGAAAACTGATTAGTTAAAAGCCGTTCGAACTATGCCAACTTTAGCCGAAAGCTTATTCGATTCATAATGACGTCTAGAAAAATGTATCTCGAGCATTTATTAGCACAAAAAATTGCAATTGTTATTAACAAAATAAGATGAAAAAAAACAGTTTTTTGTTAATAACCCAAAAACTATCAATATGTAAGAACTTTTGAAACAAGGTTCTTAAAGAGGAAGACATTTGCCAATAAAAAAGTCCCGACTCCCGGAATTCTTTTCTGATTATTTATAATTTTTATTCAACGCTGAAAATAGGTCTCGGCGCGGCCGTTACGGCATGAGCGTAACACCGCTGGAGTATATCACACAAAATAATTTTTTTATAGTATTAAATATTGATTTATAAATTTGAAAAAATGATGGTGCTATACGATTGTTAATTAACAAATTTTTATCCAATCTGTTTTTACAAAAGTCGACATAAAAGTTTAAATAATTGACCTATACATTTTTTGCTTCTTGGAGTCCTTCTTATATACATACTCAACAAGATTACGTCATGAAAGTTTATTAAAGTTTTATATTTTGTTTTTTATAATTTTTTTAAATAACAAATAATAAAATATAAAAAAATTGTTAAAAAATTTTTGTTTACAAATGTTATTATACAGCTATTTTGCATCTAACAATGGCATCAATTAACGAAGGAAAAAAAAATTGTTAAAATTGTTTATAAACAAATAGACAAATATAATATTTTTGAAAAATTATTTCCTACCATTATATTGTCAAGACAAAATAATGATTGACAAACATCTTAAATAATTTTTTTAATTGTTTATAATATTTTTTTTATATTTTGTTTGTTTAAATAATTAATTGGGATTTTTTTAATCATAATTGGCATTGCTCTATAGGTTGACAATTTTTTTTTATCAATAATTCCATCGTTTATTGAGTTAACAATTTGTTATAAACAATTTATGATCCTCGGTTTATTTTTGTCTTGGAAGTAAAAAAAAGTACAAAAACAGCCATTTATAACAAAGTACTGAAAAAAATTGTCTTTAATTTTTATAACATTTTAAATATTATACGATACCGAAATCAAAGTGGCCTCTTGATTTTTCAAGTAACAAATTGATATAACTTTTAAATTATAAGAGATACGATAGTGAGACTTTAGTGGATAAAATCCAAGTTTGTAACTATTGCTAATCAGCTGTTACATGCATTTGTTTATAAAAATTATTTTTTTTCTTTTTTTTTTACTTATAACTTAAAAAAAAATTAAAATACATCTGTGAACCAGACAATTTTGTTCAGTGATATTTCATTTTATATTACAGCACTCATTTATATTTAGCAATATCTTTTACTTTGTATTTATTGTAATAAATTATACTAGCTTCTAACTGAAGGTGTCTCCTCTATTGTTTATTTAAAAAAAAAATTATCAAATTATGGAATTTTACTCGGGGTTTAAGTTTTTTTCAAGGGTATATCCCAAATTTTTTAATTTTTGTTATATTTTTATACTTTTCAACATATAATAAAATAGTAGAATTGAAGGATGAAACAGAATCATAAATAAATAAATTTTTTTATAATAAATTATTAATAATATTTTTTTAGTTAATAATACAGAGTTTTTAAATACTTTTTTTTTTTTTTTAAAAGGGGAAAATTCCCAAAGAAAAAAACTCGGTTCATTGATGCTCCTTACCGACCCGGGTTTCTATTTCTTTCGTTGCCGTGATTGGCCCTCGATACTTGTCTATTTCTTTTTGGGCCTTGTGTTCCTTCCATGTTTTCATCTGACGCATCTTTCGATCCTTCCATTTTCATCATCTTCCAATCTGAATCATCTCCCATATTTGAATAAAAATGAATGTTTTTTTAAATAAACAATAGAGGCACCTTTTTGGGAAGCATTATAATTTATTAAAAAAGAACTAGAAAAAAAAAGATATTGCTAAATATAAATGAGTGCTGAAATATAAAATGAAATATCGTATATAACGGAACACGAGTTTGATAAATATTAATTGAAATACGTCTCTAAGAATATGGATATGATGTAAAAGATTATTTGCAGATTTTATCACAAAAACAAAACTGTCTTTTTTTTTCTTTTTTAACAAGTTAAAAAGTAAAATGTACGAAAAAAAAAAAAAAAAACGAATTTTTAAAAAACAAATACATATAACCCCCTGATTAGCAATATTTATCCATTTCAAGTTTGGGTTAATCCTTACAAAAATGTTCCATGTCCATTATATTATATATATATATATATATATATATATATATATATATATATATATATATATATTATAATTTAAAAAGGTTATATCTATTTTTACTTAAAAAAAATTAAAAACCCACTTTGATTTCTTATCGGAAATGATTAAAATTGATAAAAAAAAAAACCTTTTTTTTCAGTACTTTTTTATATGGCTGTTTTTATATTTTTCATTTCCAGGAAAAAAAAAAACCCAAAGTCCAATTGTTAACTTAATAAACATAATTGATAATTTTTTTGTAAACCTTTAGAGAAATGCTTTTTGATTTTCAAAAGAAAACAATTTCTTAATTAATTATTTAAAAAAAACGAACTATAAAAAATATTATAAAAAATTAAAAACTTATTTAAGGTTTTTTTAAAACAAAGATTTTTTTCTTGAATAAAAAGGTGGAAAATTTTTTAAAAAATAACGTAAAACTGTTTCTTACGTTAATTATTCCATTGTTAAAGCAAAAAAAGTTGTACAATAACATTTGTCAACAAAAAATTTTTCAACATTTTTTTTTTAAAAATTTCATTTTTTTTTCATAAAAAATTTTAACAAACAAAATAAAACTTTAATAAACTTTTATCACGTGATCTTTTTTTGAAATTTTGTTAAGAAGAGTCAAGAAGCAAAAATGTATAGGTCAGTTATTTAAACTTTTATGTTGGAAAATTTGTAAAAAAAGGGTGGATAAAATTTTGTTAATTAAAAATCTTTTACTTTTTGGAAAAAAACGACATAATTTTTTTTTTTCCCAAAGGGGTTTATTCTTTTTAAGTGTTCGCACATATCATTTTTTAAAAAGGGCCGTGAACAGAATTATCTTTTTTAACTTTTAATCAGACTAACGATTTTTAAGAGTAACTTCTTCCAAACCAATCAAGTTTTTATTCTCATTTTATTAAAATACCGATTTCGTTATAACACCAGACAATTTCCAGTATCAGGATATGTAGGGTAACAGATATGAACCTTCGTTCATAAATTTGACTAACTTTATCCCGTAAAACCTCTGAACATCCCACTATTGGGCTCTGTCCCTTTTTGGAGCCCGTTGGATACATCTTCCCATATGGAAAAACCCGAACTTTCAGAAGAAAAAAATCGGGTTCCCAAACAAGAGATGGGGGGAGAAGTTTTGTGATATGCGAACAACGGAAAATCCCCCCTAGGGGAATGATAACAAAAAAGGGAAATTTTGCTATTGACAAGGTTTTCATGGAATTTGCAAAAGGGAAAAGCCCATCCAAATATTGGTGATGAGTTTTGAAAAATGTTTGCCATATCTTTTTTTCATATATATCAAAAGAACATAGGTGTCAATGTACCAGAAAATACTAATATAATAAAAGTCCATCGATATCTGGGTTGAACAACGCCAACCGTAGTAAGTTTTTGGATGGGTGACCGCCAAAGGAAAACTTGGTTGAAAGCCCCAACTGTTTATCACAGCCCCCCAGGAGTTATAAAAGGGTACTTATACAGGTTGTGAACTGTTGCACTCCAGGGGATGAGTTTATATAATCCCCTTTTTTAACGAATTAAAATTAAAAAAACCCAAAAAACATTATTGGAAAAATAAAAATAAAATGGAAAATTAAAACCAAATTTTGGAATTACTGTCCGTCTAATCTAACCTGCTGCTCCGAACCGTAAGAAAACATTCCTTTCGGATGCAATCAACACTTAAATATGTTTTTTGATCTGATTGTTCGAGAATTGAAAAGAAGGGGAGGTCGAGAATCCTTATTAACATTCCCAGCGATACGTAAAACTGTGCCTCTTCCATAACGTCGATTTTACGCTAATTAAAAAAAAAGAAACCCCGTTATATTTATATATTGAAGTGGAACTAATAGAAAAAAGTCTTTACTTTAAAACACTTACTAAACCACAATTATAAAAAAACTTTTCCCAAAATAACACTTGGTTTTAATTCACGAAAAAAAAACAAAAACAGGGAAAGTTGACAATTGAGCGTTGAAAGGTACGAAAAGCCTTTTTGAGGACGTGGTAGCAAGCAGACGTAGAATTGGGCTCTCGTAATGAAGCACGGGGATAACATTTTGGTAAAAAAATGAGGGGTCAAATATATGTGGGTTTTGGAAAATTCTGCCGTTCTAAATAACTTGCATTGCAAAATAAGGGAGTGTTAGTGAAGTGAAAAATAATCTGAATACAGGATTGCTTGAAGCCCTCTTTACGTAAGAAGAGAGTGCTAGATAATAGCGTTGTATTGTATTGCTAAATCCAAGATTCAACGAGAGAGAAGCCTTTTTTGATATATTAGAGCCTGCGGTGAATTTGAAATCTGTCTACGAACGACATGACGTTTACCCCAGATTAGACTATTTTGATTGACTAGCGAATCTTACTTAGCATAATCAGAAAACATATGAATTAATAATTAGTAAAATACATAATTTTTTTTTAAAATACAATTGAATTTTTGTTCAAAAACCGTATTTATATTATAATAAACCAGGTGGAAGAGCGTTCGACTAGAAATCGAAGGTCCCAGGTTCGATCCTAGCTGATCCATATTTTTTTTTCAGTTCTAGTTTTTATTTTTCTTGTCTGAATGCCCCAAACTATTTTCATTGATTTTTTATTTACAAAATATCTATTTACATTATTATCCCAGTGTTTCCCAAAAGTCCCCTTTTTTTTTTGGAACGATTATACATAAACAAAAAAATTTTGGGTTTTGTAAATTTCCCCTACTAGTGATGATATTTTGACGAAATCGTCAAAGATGACGCCCACAAGGCCATGTGACCAAAAATTTTTTAAAGGGAAACCCCTAGGAAAAACAACCCCCTTTTTTAAAGGTATCGAAAAAACCTATTCAATGATCCCCTAATTTTGTTTGTTTTTTTATGGCTTTTATAATGGCTCATGGTAAACATTAAAATTTAAATTCCTTTCGTATGATATAAATTACAGATTTAAGAATCAGTATCTATAAGAAATTGTTAAGGCTCCATTCACTTCTTGACAGTGAAATATCCTATTTTTAAACTCTTTCGTAGTTTTACAAATGTGTCTGCGGAAACAGCCTCACATTCTGCAACAATACGTTGTTTTAAAACGTCAATATTTGTCCGGGGTTTAGTGGCGTAAACCTTCGATTCAGGTACCCCGAAAAATCCAAGGTGTGGGTCGGTGATCGACCTGGCCATTTCGTTGAACCTCGTCGTCCAATACATCTACCACGATATCCCCATCCAAATACCGTCTTACTGCACCGTAATGGGGTGAAGGGCACCATCCTGTTGGAATTTTATTTAAATTGCCAAAAATTTATCTGGGGGATCTTCCAAAATTTCAAGGATTAACGGTTCTATTGCGTTTTGAAACAGCTCAGATAAACCTCACCAGTTAAATCAGTATTTAAAAAAGAAAGGGAACGATGTGGTTTTCAGGATACCTGCAAACATTCACCTTCTGGGGAAATTGGGTATTGTTTTTTTCGAAACCCGGTGGGGTTTGCGTCATCAATACCTCACATTCTTTTATTTATTTCCATTTAGATAAAGTACTTTCGTCACTAAAACAAAAATTTTTTTGACATATCTGGCTGTTGGTTAATTTTAGTTTCCATATTTTTTACAAAATGCTGGTCTTGGTTGGGGCGTCGTCGGAGGTTGATGAACCATTTTTTTAATTTTTTATGGGTGAAATTTGTTTTTTTTCCCAACACCTGGTACTGTACTTTGACTGACTTCACAGGTAGATGCAACGTGAAATTGTTGAAGAGTAGGGTTAACTAACCCGCCAGTATATCAATTTTTTTCTCATCAAATTTGTGGTCTGCCAGATCGTTTCGCATCATTAATACTACCCGTTGTTTCAAACTCACGAAGAGCTCCCTTACGGTCCCCGAAACCGGGGGGATCAGAAAACCTCTCATTAAATAGTTCTCTGCATGGGAAAATTTTGTCCAGTTCACAAGAATCAGGATCGCTGCTCCTTCATCACCTAAAGCACGTACCATTTCGCTTCTTGGAAAGCCCAAGCGTTCGGCTCACCAGTTTAACAAATTATCAAAAAGTACAAAAATATTGAAAGTACCAAAGCTGCTAAAACGGGTTTAAAAGTTCGATCCCAAAAATACACAAATTATTAAATGTCAAAACTTGGGCAATTCAAAAAAGTCGAATTAGGAGACTAACAAAATGTCAGCTTATTTGACAACATCAGAGGCGGAGCTTGAATTTGGAATTTTAGTATTAACTGATTTAATTCATCCCCCGCTTTTGGGTTTTTAAAAGCGAGTTGCCAAAAACCCGCTAAACACAAACAAAATTTAGTTTTCATTGAATAGGTTTTCGATACCTTTTAAAATTTCCTTTTCCGTGGGCATTTAAAATATTGTCAAAAACTTGACTTTTATCTTAAAGATTCATCTATCATCACTAGTAGAAGTTACAACTGATATTCAGTTTTAAATTTCACTTGTTTATGTATAATCGTTCAAAAAAAGAGACTTTGAGAAAACACTTTTTTCCCCCGTCTGAATTGAACAAAAGTTAATATAGGCAAACTGGAAAATGTATCAGGCCGCATTACGTCCCATAAAGTTATTCAAATCAAAACCCGGGCTGTACCTCGCAAATCACTATAAATTTTAAAAAGCATTTTGGTAATTTTAATAATCAAACTATTTTGGTCTAAAAAAAACATAGAAATGGTTCATAAAACAACCCAACCGAATTGTATGAACAAACGATCTGATATTGCAAATATCAGCGTGATTTAATTATTTACTGATTTTTGATAAAAAGGGCGAGGGTTACTTTCCCTAATGCGCATGTCTTTCGAATGGGGGGATTAAACATTGGTCTCCCTCCATTGGTCGAAAACTTGTCCCCTTTAGTTTGACATCTTACGTTCTTTTTTTTTTTCTTGATCCATGGCTTTCGGAGCCACGTGTTAACACTGACAAAAAATTATCTTACAAAATATGAGATTTACAATAGTTTTGTAAAAATTATGAGCTACAACTTTGTTTCAAAATTTTTCTGGGTTGAAGTTCAGCTAAAAATTCGCTTTTTTTTTTTTTAGGACCGAGGCATGAATGAATTTCGGATACTTCATACATTTAATTTACCTGAATCAGAATTTCAGCTGTTTTGTTAGATTTTTGGTAAAATGTTTTTTTTATTTATTGGTTTAAATTTATAGAGCATTTATCAATATTCCACAGTTCTGAACTTTCGAAAATCTTCTCTGTTAATGGTTTTGTATTAAATATGCGAACTTGCTGTTTTGCTCCTCTATGGGGGGTCGAGAGATTTTTTGCAGAGTATAAAAAAAGGGGGTGTAACTTAACAGCTTTCCGATGGTTATGTAACGATTAACATCAAGTTGTCAAGCGGACGGCAAATTAAGTCAACAGATGCTTTTGAATATGGCTCAACGATGCACGAGTAGATCCGCGCTGCAGGAATATAATTCGACCAATATTCAGCGCGGAATTTCTTGGTGTTATGCTTCGTTCTCCTTCAATGTTGACATAATGATACACTAGCAAAATTATTGTCCCGATTAATATTTTGGGGAGTGGGTAATAAAATTTTTCGAGTTAGATATAAGAATGGGGTGGGCGATTCAGGTTTAAAATGCGATTTTTTTTATCAAATTGTAAAATTTTGGTTTTGTTTTCCCGATTTTTAATCTACTTGGGAAAGGGATAGATTATAAACAATGGAAAATACGGGTCTAGGGTTGGGCAACCAGATATATTAGTAGACAATTGTACTTATAAATAAATTAAATATTACATAATGGACCAGACTCTGTATAAAAAAAGCGTTACATAAAATAAATTAAAATACTTTGATTACAAAAGATACAAAAAAACATATCAGCGTCAAAGGGGTTTCATATCCCGCATAGGTTCTTTAATTTTGTCTTAAATATCAGGGTGAGTAACGGATTCCCCTGGTTTGCTCCTAAGTATCACTATTTCGATTTCTTATATTTTTTTTTTTTTCAAAGGGCCATCTAAGACCACCTTCCAAAATAATTTTCATTTATACAGGGTGCATCATTTAGCGTTGCTAAAAAAGTTGTTCTTTTTTTAAAAGAAACACCCGGAATTTTCATATATTCCGATCCTGTTCCATTGGCTTCAACGATTTTTCAATTTTGAATTCCGTTGCGGGGTTGCCCGGGTTTTTTAAAAAAATCTATTTTGTAGACTTTATTTCGAAAAATTACCTATTTCACATTTCGAAATATTTAGAAAGATAATTGGGGAATCGTTGGTCGATATGATGATGTTCATTGAAAATACCAATAATTTGGAATAATTGTACAGGTGTTCGATACAACAACACAAACTAGCCATTTTCAAACATCGGTTTTTGATTTTTTTAATGGAACACCCCGTATATTTTTATTTGAATCAACTCCTTTTTAAAAACTCTACACTTTTTTCTCCGTATGTACCTAAAACAACTCGTTTCGGTTTTACATCAAAGATGGATATTTTCCACAAAAAAATATTGACAAATTTTTCCTTTGGATATTCATCCAACAGAAAATAACAAAATTTATGCAGCAAATGTCAATGTGCCTGCCATTTTTAAATACACACTCTTAATCTGTTTCGAAAATTTGTATCCCCTGTGCCAGCATGTCCTCTGAAATTTTCCCCGAAAGCATAAATTCGTGCTTTCTATTTTCAGGGTTGTAGGCGGTTTGATAGACAACCCATTTAATGTATCCCCATAGAAAAAATCTTTTTTAAGGTCCGGGGACCTTAGGCCACTGAACTGGGCCCCCCTCTACCTATCCATTTTCACGGAATTCATTATCAATGTATTCCCGCACATATTGGTAAATTTCAGGGCGCCATCTTTTGTAACATTTCTGCCTTATTGCCCAAAGGAATATCATCTAATAAATTTATAACTGACTTAGAAAACTTGTATTTTTTTTTCCCTTGAGATGACCGTTGAAAAAAAAAAAGGGGCCCCAAATTTCACCCTTAATGTACCTCCCCAAAACGTGACCAAGGTTAACAAAAAGAGGATTTTCAGTTGCATAATGTGAAAATTTTGCCGATTCACATGCCATTGTGGCTTCGTCCGAAAAAAGAACATACTAAAAAAAAAAGGTTCTTGGTTGATTTTATCTACACCCCATTGACAAAACCGCATTCGCTTTGGAAAATCTTTTTAGTCAGCTCCTGCATTAACTGCATTGATATGGATTACTTTTTCTCCCATCCGAAAACCTATTTTGAGATTTTCCCCCTCCTCTCAAAATAGTGTATCACATGGGGATCCTCGGTAATATCAATGCAATATCAATATTTTTTCAATTTTCGTTACAGGACAAGCAGGGTAAACTTTTTTTTAAATATTTTTCCTTTTCCCCAAATCTTGTTTGAGGTCTCAAAAATCTCCTGGCCCGGATGTCTTCTCTCAAAACTTTTTCGTATAATCTAAATGCCAGTAAAAATTGCCATCACTTTCCCCAAAGCATATATAATTTTAACCATGTCCTCAAAACGATAATTCAAAGGCACAATTGTTTTTTAACTTTTTCCCCATTTACAAATTCCGATGTCATTTTTTAGCGGTAGTCATGGATAACAAACAAGAAAATAGTTACATTTAAAAATTTTTTTTTGCTATCTCTTATTCATGAGTTGCTAAGAATGCTTTTAAGGGAAAAAAAAATTAAACTCCAAACTATTTTATTAAAAAATCTTAAATTGTTGATTTGTTTTGAAAAATTCCCTTTCCAGAATATCTCGGAAACAGGTTTTTTAAAATAATGACGTCGGGGATAAAAAAGGGAGTCATTGGAAGGATTGTTTAAAAAAATATGGGGATTCCATTTAAAAAAATCAAAATACCGATGTTTGAAAACTTTTTTGGGGTTTTTTTTCCTTTTAAAATTTTAAATGCCATTACTAAGGGGAAATTATTTTTCCAAAATATTTTTTTTAAATTTCTCCCCGTTTCTTTTTTTAAATAAAAACATTGTTTTTAAAAAACATTTTACCATTTCAAATTGGGGAAAAATAATTTCAGTCGATTCTGGGTTTTGAAACGGGTCATTTCATTTTTTTAGAAATATAGAATGGTGGAGCAGTAGTTGAAATGAGGAAAAATCAGTGTGCTGTATATAATAGTTTTGACCATTTCGAGGAAAACCGACATTTGTTAAATGAATAATTTTGGATGAAATTGTTTTTTATATAATTACATGATTTTTAATTTCAGTTCTCGATTGATAATGACTCCCAGATATTTGAACATTTCCACCACTTCAATTGAATTTTGTTTTTTTATTTCACAATCATTTTCCACAAACTTCTTATATTCCTTGTTTTCCAAACATCTAAAATTTTGTTTTTTTTGTATTTATCTTAGTTTGTTTCAAACCCTTTGTACACAAGTTTCATTCACTGTGTCTACCACAGCCAAAAAATTTTGGATTTGAGGGTGGATCAAAGCGTCATCGGCAAATAAATGAACCGGCACCTTCCCAAAATTTTTCCCCCCATCATCAAAGTATATCAAAAAAATAAAGGAATTCCCACCCCGTGAATTTATCATATAAAATATTTTTAAAAAATAATTCTCCATGTAATCTAACAGCCATGCCAATCATTTCCAATAAGCCAATGTTTTCTAATTTTCTTTCCAATCTATTCCTATCCCCGTTTCAAAACTCTCTGTCAAAAATTTTCATCTAATTTTCTGAAATCAATGGGGTAATAGGGTGTTCACGGGCAGAACCAAAGTCTAAGTTTGTATTTCGTGCAATTTAATATTTTTTTATCCAGGCGTTTTTTAACCAATGGGTCATTCATCTTCAGTTCTTTGCAAAGAAATGAATATGTGTTTGAATGTTATTTAAACTAATTGTCAAAATATCACTTACCCTCGGTATCAATAAGGGGGCCCATAAAAAACAGCATTCACAAAGGGTTTAAAATGGTTGAAATGTATAAAATTGTTACAAGCGTGTGAAACTTAAAATCTTAAAAAAAAAAACAGCGGGCCCGCGTTTTTTAATTTTCAAACCTAAAATTAACACAGAACAGATCAATTTTGGAACACAAATAGCTAAGAAAGGGGAATGGGAAAAAGAGAAATGAAATGTTCTACGGTTCAAATTGAAGTGCACAGAAGTTAGCCAACTGGTCAATTTCTGAAATAACCAAAATTTTTTCAATGTATACAATCTTACTTCAATCGTCTGTGAAGTAGAATGAAAGATATTTCAGATTTTCTTTTTTTATTCAGACAGAAATTGTTGTTGAGTAATTCATTTTTTTTTATGTAAGTCTTCAAGAAAATCTGATCAAATTTGGGAA